>ONZH01021569.1:0-142763 GCA_900303285.1 Rhinella marina | reverse complement strand
CTCCACTTGTTCGCGGCGCAGCCGGTCCGGTGTCTTCTTTCTTCTTTCACGGCCTTGAAGGACCTGCAAGAGGACCTTTGGTGACGTCACCGCGCTCACCACGTGGTGAGCGTGCTGACGTCATCGAAGGTCCTTTTGCAGGTCTTGCAAGGCCGGGAAAGAAGAAAGAAGACACCGGACCGGCTGCGCCGCGAACAAGTGGCCTCGGGATGCCGAGCCGAGCCAAAGCGGGCAAGATTCGTGCGAATCCCGAATCTTGCCGCTCCGGCTCGCTCATCACTAAACAAGGTATAAACAACCAAAAATAGAAACATGAAACACAATTAAGCTTATAGATCTACAAAAACAATGACAAATATATCAATACATTATAAGAAAAGACACTGGAACAATGAAATCAATAGAGAGTGCCAAAACAATAGTTGAAATCAATAGAGAATGTCAAACAACAGTGGATTTTCAATAAATAAATATTCCATGAAAATGAACAAACTAGACCAAACAAATCTGTTATAAATAAATATGCTTTTTTATTTAAACCTAAACCATAAGGTTAACAATTATTAATCACAGATGAACTATTTAAACCCACCAGTCCTAAGAAGAAGTCTACTCTGCCACTGAGGAAGGGGCAGATGAACACGCCCCGAAACACGTTTGGCTCCATAGACAGTTCAGGACTGGACATTACATTGGATACATCTGTTTAGATTCTTCTCTTATATTCTACATAGAATCTGTGTCAGCATATAGGACTTTATTGAGACTAAACTGACACAAACAAGAAAAACTACTATGTGCAGAACATCTCAACGCACATAATTCCAATAATAGAAGAGACACCTGAAGATTTAAAATCTCATTCCCATCAGCGAATTCCCGCGTGGGATGCCACGTGGGCCGCCGTCTCCCAAAGCTCCATCCAGCTCGCTACAAAAGCGCGCGCACTCTGCATCCTCGTGCTGCCCGGGGAAAAATCTAAGAACTACAACAGACGGAGAGACGCTCCCACGATCTTTGGAAAGATTGGAACTACAAGGGTAACGTACAGTGTATAACACAGTTTTGATATATACGATTTTTCAACTGTGTTCAGCCGCAATTACATGTAACATAATCACATGTATCTAACTACGCTCTCTCTACAACAGAAGAGACATTTAAACACCGCACAGTAAATATACTACTAACGTTTAATTACCTTGTCTTACCTTCCGAAGAACTGAGAAAACTATTATACAGGAGCAACAATACCATTATTTCTGTTTGATTTTTATTTTTATTCCCTTTTTAACTTTAAATTGATTAATCAATATTTTTATTCTTTTTTTTTTTTTTTTTTTCCCAGCGCTGGAGAGTCATAATTATACCTATAAATTTGATATTTATATTTATACTTATTGACTTGATATATTCATTGTACTCATCTGTTTTACTAAGTCTTTTTTCTGTTTATAATAAATAGCGTACCAGATTTTAATCAATTATAACCAACCAATCTCTAATCATATTTATACACCTATGTAAACTACTTGTACTACTCTACACATCAGTAGTACCTACAGTTCCTAACTACAACATCCAATATTTATCACCTATACAATAAGATTACTAGAAAGATTCATATAACTAACAAACATCTATCATCACATATCAAAATAGAAAAATCCATTCCCAGTGAAAGGGTGTGCATGTCCACAGTGTATTACAACCCTTCAAAAGTCTACGTAGCTGACATCCGTTGTTATATTTAATACCGTTAATTTAGGCCACAGTTCCTCATTTGCGTCTGCAGTTTAATTTAAGCAAGTAGGGAAATAAACTATAGGGATAGGATTTGGGTAGGTAGAAAGATTGTTTCTGTTCCAAAAAGTGTGCCCTGTCAGTAACGCTAGGTACACAGCGTATTACAACCGTTCAAAAGTCTATGTAGCTGACAGCCGTTTTTACATTTAATACCATTAATTTAGGCCACAGTTCCTCATTAGCGGCTGCTCTATAACGTTTGCGTATTCAGAATATTGGACATTCGTTTTTTCTGATCATACAGTTAATAAAAATCTGCACTACTGTAGTTTTGACCAAGTTGCATATATACTATACAATATGAGCAAGGCGAGCACTAAGGGACGGGGAAGGGGGTGTGCTGCTGATGGTGAACGCAGAGGCCATGGCTCTGGGCGCGGTGAAACTGTGCCTGCTGGCAGAGCCCAAGAAACAAAGTCATCCAAAACTCCTAGCTTCATGTCACAGTTTGCAGGGCAGCGCAAGACACAACTCTTGTCACCACACCAGTGCAAGCAGGTAGTCGGTTGGATTTCAGCTGATAATGCTTCCAGTCGGTTCAGCACCACCCTCTCTTCCACATAGTCCAGTCTCAGTAGCCAAGAGTCTGGGCAACCGCATCCTCACCCTGATCCTCCTTCCTCCCACCATGCAAAGTCTGGGCAAAGAACTAATCCCACATTCGGATATTCCGAGGAGCTTTTTTCATCACCGTTCCTTGGCTCGGGCCTCTCGCCAAGGCTGCTTGAAGTGGGACATGAGGACATATTGTGCCCTGATTCCCAACCTATTGAGCAAACACAGTCTGAAGAAGATGACGGTGGGGACCGGCAACTAGCGTCTCACGAGGTGCATGATGATGATGAGACACAGTTGCCAATAAGTCAAGGGCAATTAGTGTCTCAAGAGGTTGTGGATGAGGATGAGACGCAGTTAAGTAAGGTTCTTGTTAGTTTACCATGTCAGGAGGAGGATCAGAGTGAGGATGTGGAAGAGGAGGTGGTGGATGATCAAATAGCTGACCCAACCTAGGAAGGTGGCAAGCCGAGCGAGGACAGCAGTACAGAGGGGGAGGGATCCGCAGCAGCACAACAGGCTGGAAGAGGCAGTGGGGTGGCAAAAGGGAGAAGGCAGGCCATGCCAACCAGGCCCGCAACTGTTCCCCAGAGCAGCCCCTTGCGGCAAGCTCCCTTGCCAAGGGTTAGGTGTTCCGCAGTCTGGCGGTTTTTTGAGGAAAGTGCTGACGATAAACGGTTTGTAATTTGTAACCTGTGCCGTACTAAGATGAGCAGGGGAGTAAACACCAGCAACCTGACCACCACCAGCATGATCCACCACATGGCAGCAACACTGCCTCCTCTTCTCCTCTGTTACCTGCTGTCCAAGACGCAGGCACAGATGCCTCCCGCCCTGCACCTGGACCTTCGCAGGAACCATCAGCCAGCACGTCCACTTCAATGTCCCAGCGCAGCGTTCAAATGTCCTTACCCCAGGCATTTGAACGCAAGTGCAAATACCCTGCCACCCACCCACAGGCCATAGCTCTAAACATGCAACTTTCCAAGTTGCTGGCCCTGGAAATGTTGTCATTTAGGCTGGTGGACACTGAGGCCTTTCGCCGCCTGATGGCGGCGGCTGTCCCTCGTTATGCAGTCCCCAGCCGCCACTATTTTTCACGGTGTGCCTTACACCAGCATGTGTCCAGAAACATAACCCGTGCCCTGACCAATGCAGTTACTGGCAAGGTCCACTTAACAACTGACACATGGACAAGCGCTTGTGGTCAGGGACACTACAATTCCCTAATGGCACACTGGGTGAACGTTGTGGAGGCTGGGAGCGAGTTGTACCCTGGGATGGCACAGGTGCTAACCACGCCGAGGATTGCGGGCCCTACTTCCATCCGGATTTCCACCGCCACCTACAGAAGCGGCTGCAACCCCCTCCTTCTCTTCCTCCACTTCCTCCTCCACTTCTTCCCAAGCAGAATTGCCATCTTGCAGCACCACTCAGACTTCTGTCAGTAGCTGGAAGCAGTGTAGCACAGCAGTCGGTGAGCGGCAACAGGCCGTGCTGAAGCTTATTTGCCTGGGTGACAAACAGCACACCACCGCAAAGCTGTGGCATGGCATAAGGGAACAGGCTGAGCTGTGGCTCTCGCCAGTCAACCTATAGCCAGGCATGGTTGTATCCGATAATGGCCGCAACTTGGTAGCGGTTTTGGAGCTGGCCAACCTCCCACACATGGAATTCCACCTTCCACATGTTGAGCAGGCTTTGTGAGCAGTAGTAGAATACCAGCTGCAACACGGTCGGCGCCTTTCTAGTCAGCTTCCGCTCTTCACAAGCTACGAGTGAGCATTGATGTCTGACCTCTGTGAGGTTTTACGCAAACTTTGATGAATCTACACAGATGGTGAGCGGCAATAATGCAATTATCAGCGTAACCATCCCACTTCTGTCTCTACTAAAAAGCTCGCTGCTCACAATAAAGGCCGATGCTCTGTGTGTGGAAGAGGTGGAAATGGGGGAAGACCCTACACAGGGTGATAGCCAGACCACCCTCGATTCGTCTTCTCAGCGTCAATCGGAGGAGGAGGAGCAGGAGACGGTTGCCACCACTACACAGGGTGGCCATACCACGTTTACATCATCTCTTCGGCGTGGATGGGCTGAAGAGGAGGAAGAGGACAAGAAGGATATTGAGAGTCATGCTCCTGGTGGGGAGAGCGAAGCCTTGTCTGTTGGGACTCTGGCACACATGGCTGACTTCATGCTATGCTGCCTTTCCTGTGACCCTCGCATTATACGCATATTAGGCAACACCGATTACTGGTTGTTCACCCTTCTCGACCCCCGCTACAAAGAGAACTTCCCATCTCTCATTCCTGTGGTGGAGAGGACAAGTAAAATGTTGCAATATCAGAAGGCCCTTGTCGAAAAATTGCTCCACAAATTTCCATCTGACAACGCTGGCGGCACAGTACGTAGTTCCTTGGCCACCCGAGGAGGGGAGAAAAGGGGAACACACAGCAGTTCCAACAAAGGCAGGGCGACACTCTCCAAGACCTGGGACAGTTTTATGACACCCCGCCAGCACCCTCACCCTGATGAGCGGCCTAGTGTGACAAGGAGGGAAAAGTTTTGGAAGATGGTAAAGGAGTACCTTGCTGACCGTGTCAACATCCTCAGCAATCCCTCTGTGCGTTTTGTCTGAGCAGGTATTTAGTGCCACTGGGGGCATAATTACTGATAAGCGCATCCGCCTGTCAACTGACAATGCTGACAGGTTGACGCTTATCAAAATGAACAAGGACTGGATTGCCTCTGACTTCTCTACTCCACCAGAGGAAAGCGGCTTAACATGAAGGAACCTTAAATCTGGCTTTTCGGGTGTATTGAGTACACTGTATTATCATGTACCCCTTCCTCTTCTCGTCCTCTTCCTCCATCATATGAAACTGCTTATTAGGCTGCCCTTGAAGTCCACCAGCTGGGCCTGCACCCTAATCTTTTAGCCGGTCAGCTCACCAGCTGGGCCTGCACCCTAATTTTTAGGTGGTCAGCTCACCAGCTGGCCCTGCACCCTAATTTTTAGGCGGTCAGCTCACCAGCTGGTCCTGCACCGTAATTTTTTAGCTGGGTAGCTCACCAGCTGGGCCTGCACCATAATTTATTTGCTTGTCAGCTCACCAGCTGGGCCTGCACCATAATTTGTTTGCTTGTCAGCTCACCAGCAGGCCCTCAACTATAATGTTTTACACGCTCAGCTCTGCTACATGTCACACATATTGTTTCAGACGGTCAGCTAAGCGGCATGTCAAAATTAATTTTTAACACGCTCACCTCTGCTACATGTCACTTATAATGTTTCAGACGTTCAGCGGTGCCAGCACCATTTTGAAAAGCGTCCGGTTGCCATGGCCCTCTTAACCCTATGGATGCTGCGGGCACTCTGCTACTGAGCAGCAGAGTGTGAGCTGTAATTACAGCTCACACTCTCTGCTGATGGCAGCGGCTCCGATCGTGAGCCGCTGCCATCATAAAATACAGCGCAGCGGTGGGGAACGGAGGCATGAGGGGGGGCAATGGAGGCAAGGGGGAGGCAAAGGGGGGACTCACTTACCCCCGGAGGCACAGCATTCAGGCCAGTCTTCAAGTTGCGATCTCCAGCATGGAGATCACAGCCTGAAACCGGCTTTTTTTTATAAATGAAGCGCACCGATTGGTTAGTCTGCAGAGACTAACCAATCGGAGCGCTTGCCGGCAATGGACCACTCTGATTGGTCCCTTGCCGGCTTCCCCGAGGTCTCTGCTCTCCGTGAGAGCGGAGACTCCGGGCTGTGACACTTTATAGTGTCACAGTCCCAGTAAGCAGTTTGGACATAACTGTTCGTCCAAATGCCGCAACTTACTTGCATTTTGGACATACAGTTACGTCCAAATGCGCCAAGGGGTTAATCTCTCAGTCTCTAGTTTGGCTGCTTTTTTTTGTCTTTTACATATTCTATTTTTTTCCTTATAGTTTTTCAATGCTTCCTCGCCTCCTATTTTAGTGATTTAAATGCTTTCTTTTTGTCATTTATTGCTTTCCTTACAGTTCTATTTATCCACATTGTTTTTTTTCTTGTTTCTTAACCTTTTATTCTCATAAGGTATGTACCTCTCACAATTAGATATTAGGATGCTTTTAAAAATATCCCATTTTGTGGCTGTATTTTTATTTTTGAGGATTTTGTCCCAGTTAGTTAGGCCTATGGCCTCTCTTAGTTGGCTAAATTTTGCTTTTTTGAAGTTTGGTATTTTTGTTCCTCCCTGAAGAAACACTCTTTTGAATGAAGGTTATTATTTTATGGTCACTATTTCCCAGGTGTCCCCCGACCTGCACATCTGTTGTTCTGTCAGGTCTATTGGTTAATACTAAGTCTAGTATGGCCGTCCCTCTAGTCAGGTCCTGAACCAGTTGGGAAAGGTAATTGTCTTTGGTTATTTCCAAGAATCTGTTTCCTTTATGAGATGTACAGGTTTTAGTTTCCCAGTCTATATCTGGGTAGTTGAAGTCCCCCATAATAACAACCTCATTATGATTTGCCATCTCGTCTATTTCATTAAGAAGTAGATTTGAATCTGGTATATTAGGTGGTTTATAATAAACTCCTATTAGTATTTTATTATTGTTTTTGGCTCCATTTATTTCTACCCACAGTGACTTCACATCTTCATGTCCCTCACTTATATCTTCCCGGAGTGTGGTCTTTAGACAGGACTTTACATAAAGGCAGACCCCTCCCCCTCTCCGGTTTTGACGATCCTTTCTAAAAAGATTGTAACCCTGTACATTAACTGCCCAGTCATAGCTATCATCCAGCCATGTCTCAGTTATTCCCACTATGTCATAGTCCTCCTCACACATCACTAATTCCAGTTCACCAGTTTTATTAGTTAGGCTTCTGGCATTAGTGTACATACAATTAAGAGGTTTATGTATATTTTTTACCCCACTTTTTAAATTACTATTACCTGTGAAGTGAATATCCGGGGTTTTTGGGTTACTTTGGTTGATGTTTTGCCCAGTCTTCTCCATACATTCCTCACTAACCCCAGCCCCATATTGAGCTGCAGAATAGGGACGTTATGCCATTTTTAGCACAGAGTGAACGCTGTGATGTCCAAACTTCAAAAACCTTGGTGGAATTGTAGTTGTTTTTTTTATTTTATTTAACCCCACAAAGAATTTTTTTCCCGTTTTCCAATAGCCGACATGGTAAATTAGATGGTGCCCTTTAAAAAGTACAGTTTATATCACAAAAAATAAGCCCTCAGAACATGGGCAGGAAAAAACAAAAAAGCAAAACCAAAAATGGGCCTGGTACTTCAGGGGTAAATATGCTCTGTAAATAATACAAACAATGAAAAAAAAGACATGAATCACCTTAAAAGGAATTCAAAACAGTGATGACTATCATCCCATGTGGATCCCTCCGTAAGGTCTGGGCTCCCTCCATACTACCATACTATAACCTAATGGTATTTGGCTTTTAAAATGTATTAGGGTTAAAACCAGATGGGCCGAACTTGGTGAATGGGTCAAACATGGCTGCATTATTATTGCCATAAGGGACGGGAACCTGAAAATGAGTAGCTGCCATATAATCTGATGGCCAAACAGGGGCTTTTGCTGGTATGAGGTTTGGCTGGTGACATGGCCTGACAATATGCATATTATTGCGGTTCTTCCCTTCAATCTCCTGCAAATTATTTGACAGTAAACACTGAATTTTAATCAGTTCTGGCATTCTCCAACCCCAGTGCTCTCCTGCCCTTCAGATTGGAGCCCTTCTTCTGCCATCTGCTTTTCCTCCTTTTCCACATGATCTAATATTGATGAGAATATATCATCAGGAACATAAAGCTCCTCCTGTCTTTGCATCTATCTCTGACTTTTCTAGGACATGGAGACCAAGAAGGATGATTTAAAAAAAGTAAAGCCAGCAAAGATACAGAGATAAAGGTAACAGCAGGGGCATAACAATCACGGTTACAGAGGGTGTGACCGCGCCCAACAGGGGGAGGGGGCCCGCTGCACTGACATGTAATGGGAGCAGTCTGACAGGGGGCCCCTGGCACAGAGGCGGAGGGGGGGTGCGCTCTCACCCAGCAGTTCCAGGGTGAAGCAGGGAGCCCTGTCCACTCCCTGCTTCACTGTTCTTCTGAGCTCCAGCGCTCCCCCTGCAGGCCACACATGGCACTGCTGGCTGTGGGAGGAGTGCTGAAAGCCCAGGAATTGGCCTCCAGCACAGCCAGCAATGTGATGTGTGTGGGAGCGCATCATCAGGGAAGAAGGTAAGTATGTGTTTTTTTTCTTTCATAAAGCTGCAGTCTGGAGAGGGCACTGGAGGCAAAGGGGGGGCACAACTAGAGTGAGGGGCACAAAAGTGGGTATCTTTACTGAGGGGGCACCTATCTGGTATAACTACTCTGAGGAGGCACCTAATCTGGCACTTAATCTGGCATAACTACTGTGATGGGGCACATATCTGGACATAACTACTGTGAGTAGTGACTGGGGCGGAACCACATTTACCTAGTGAGCTGTGAATGACAGATAATGTCCTTGACCATAGTTACAACTCCATATGTGAGCACTGGAATTAACTTTACCAAACTTAGCTTAACGTACGTGGAAAGGGAGGGACTGTAGTACTGGCCACTTGGCCAGGTGCACGCATACTGTTGTCTTTTTTCAATCTCCTCAGTGATCGATTGCAGTTGAAACAAGTGAAGTGGAGTAGGAAGACAAGGAACATCAAGAGCAATAGATGACATTGAAATTGTTAGGAAGGAACAACAGCTTCTTTCTGCTGATGATTCCTGACTGCTCGAGAGAGGTGTGGGCCGGTGGGAGATGCAGCGGTTGCTGCATCAGGCTGTAAAACTAAATGAGTGGCACGGTTTCCTCATCCCACGGTATGGTGATGCTCCATGTGTTGACACAGGACTTTTGTGACAAAAGTAGCAGAGCAGAGCCAGTGGCTATAATTACTTGGCTAGCAGAAGGAGCAGCAAAAGCAAGAGGCAGGTTCAGGACAGGTGAGAACACAAAGGCAGTTCCGGGGCCATGCCAACTAAGTCTGGTGACAGATGAACCCACCAATTCCTGGCTGTGTGTATCTGTTGTCACTTGAGATGATGTTGAAGAGCGAGTCAACCATTCCAGTACAGCTGGTCAAAACACAACCACTGGATTTCGCTCCACTGTACACTAGGGATTGGCTGGCATTATGAACGGAATTATGGGTGATCTTGCATTGATGGGTTTCTTACCCCCCTTTTGTGGAAAAACTGATTTGTTACCACAAAGTGCAAGAAAAATTCAAGTTTATTGCAAATTGAAGTTTTCCTAAACTAAGGATTGAATTCAAATGCTTCGCTCAACACTAGTGGCAAACCTTCAGTCTGGATTTGTTATGCTGGCACTGTTGCAGGCTGGTTTTTGTGGAGACACTGATATAGACAGATTCTGTAACGAGGACGCTGTTATTGCTCCTTTTATAAAACATGAATATGTGCACTCATCATGTTTCATACCCACCTGCTGGCTGTTGTGGTACTGTCATGGTCATTCCTGCAACACGTTGCAGAAAGTCGGCTAGGCTTGCACATGTGACATAATCTGGCATGTTTTCCTTTTTGTGTTGTTGCTGTTTACCACACCCCTTCCCCTCAGCTGTTGCGGGTGTGGTAATTGTCCTTCCCCTATTTATTCCAGCTTCTACCACAGTTACTTGCGGTTTATAGTTTCTGTGGACATTCTGGTGGATTGGTGTGGTTCTCTCCTGAGATCCGGTTGCTTCCATTTCTTCTTAAAGATAAGTGTCCACTTTCCCTTTTGTGTTTACCCTGCTTTTTCCTGTTGTGTTATTTGGCCTTTGGGAGACTCCTGTTTGTCCTTCCTTTTGAACTCGCCTACATTTGAGGCCTGTTCATACTGTAAGTCAGTCAGGATTGGTGGCAGGGTTTCCGGCAGGAGGTGACCTTTTCCCTTTACTTGTTTCCTGACCTCATCCCCTTCCCTCCTACGCTTGGTGTGGTTTTCCCCTCCACACCAGAGCGTGACAGGTACCTAATCAAGATAGTGCCATTAAGACAGTGGGGTACTCGGAGGAAACTTGTCTCTGTTCTGTAGGAAATGTTGATTAGAAATGCACCATAAATAGTGAATCAAGTCATTTTGCTCTCACACCGAGACCCTCTGCTAATATATGCTCCACTTGTGCAGTAATGTGTTCTTGTCTACACACATATCACTGACGTTACAGAACAAAATTGGATATAAACGCCAAGATTAAGTCAACAATGGGAAGATGACACATGATATAGACTGTCCGAAGTTACACAACAGCAAAGCAGCTCCATGATGAATCACAGCTCACAAGCTACTTTGTGTGAGCCAAGGCCATGCTAATACATCACAGAAAGTGCAATATATGGAGACACAATAGAAAAGCCGCATAGATATCCATCCCCCTCCCGCATCACCAGAGAAACTAGAGAATCCTCAAATCCCAGCAACGCAGAAAGTGTTTCTATAAAAAGTTCTGATGTAGAGAAGTTTATTCACATACAGCCCATAAAGACTGAAGTGTAATCCATGTGCTTAGTTAACGTCTGACCATGTACTGTAACTGTAATACTGCCCTCTGTGTACAGGAATATAACTATTATAATGCCACCACCTATATACCAAAATATAAATATCATAATAATGCTCTTATTTACCATAGTATACTATAATACTACCCTCTATGTACAAGACTATACCTACTATAATACTACTATTATACAACCTCATATGTATAAGGATTCAATTACAATAATTCTTTCTTCTGTGTAGAAAGATATAACTGCCAGAATTCTGCCCCTATGTACAAAAATGTAATTCCTATAATACTGCACTCTAATTATAAGTATATAACTGCAATAATAATGTCCCTATGTACAAGAATATAATTACTATATTACGGTCCTCTATGTATAAGAATATAACTACTATAACACTGCCCGCTATGTGCAAGAATATAACTACAGTACTATAATAATGCCTCCTATATGCAAGAATATAACTACTATAATTTTGCTCCATGTACACAAATATAACTACTATAATACTACCTCCTATGTACACGTATAGAACTACTATAATACTGCATCCTATGTGCAAGAAAATAATTACTATAACACTGCCCCCTATGTACAAGAATATAACTGCTTTAATACTGACCCTATGTACAAGAATGTAACTACTGTAATACTGACCCTATGTACAAGAATGTAACTACTGTAATACTGACCCTATGTACAAGAATTTAACTACTATCAGGGGAGCACCCAGGAATTTTTTCTAGCGGGGGTCCGAAAAGGAAAAGGGGGTGTGGCGTCTTGTGGGCAGGGCTATTTTTGCGACACGCCCATATATCAAACATACTACTGCAAGAGTAAAGTGCGGTGCGTGCAGCGCGCTGCAGCGAAAATAGGCCCCGCCCATTATTATAAGCCCCTCCCATATCTAATAGGCCACTCCCAACAAACACTACAGCTGAAATATGGTTGAGGCCCAGTTCTATACATCATATGGAGAGGGGAGGACGTGTCCTGGCTGCACTGCCTGCTTTACATTATACAATATGCAACAGCAGGCTACAGCCAGGAAGGGGGGGCTCTCCTCCCTCCCCAGATCCTGCTCAAAGCCTGTGCGTCCCCCCCACCATCTGCCACCTGCCTGTGCCCTGCTGACCCCCTTTGGTCATCCTCACCCAGCTCTGAATCCTCCTTCTGTAAATGGTAGAGGGAGGAGCCGGAGCATCTCCTCTCCTACACAGCGCCCCATACCTGTTACATCCAGTGATGTCACCTTTGTTGTAGACGTTCTCTTTCCTCATCTTCTCCATTCAGACCAGACCGCCATGAAGATTTTTCAGCCATCTCTCGTCTCTGCAGAGATACAAACAGACATTAGTTTCCCACATTTCTATCATCTTTACATCTTCTGAACACCTCATCCTGCCACCCCCAATACTGTGCCCGCTGTGCTCCCCCAATACTATACTGCAGAAACTGTCCCCTGAAAAATACTACTACCACACAGATAGTGCCCCCTACAACAGTTATTGGCACACAGTGCTCTAAAAAATAACTGCACCTACACTAATGATATTATGCCAGGGTGCCCCCCAAAAGTAACAGTGCTCCCCAAAATCCCACCAATAGAAATAATTATCTGCTAGACCACACTTAGTAGTAATGATGTCCCCATAGTGCCCATACTAGACATCATGTTCCCCATAGCCCCCCAGTAGTAGTAAAGCTCACAGTAACACCCCAGCTTAGTGCCCACAGTTGAGCTAATGTCCCCATAAGTATACCAGTATAAAATACCCCTATATAGTGCCCCAGTAAATGCCCTCATAGTGCTCCTCTCCCCCATAGTGTTCCCCATAATATGCCCCTTCTTACTGCCCTTCACATCCCTTATAGTGCTCCTCTCCCCCATAACGTGCCAGTAAAAATTGCCCACTTAGTGCCAGATGCCATAGTGCCCCCTATAATTTACCAGTAAATAATGCCCCTTTAGAGCCACCAGATGCCCCCATAGTGCCTGCAAATGATGCCCCTATAGTGCTGCTCTGCCCTATAGTACCTCCCATAATGTGACAGAAAAAAATTACCCCTTAGTGCCAGATGCCATAGTGCCCCCCCATAATGTGGCAGTAAAAAAGTGACTCTTTAGAGCCACCAGATGCCCCCAAATGAGGCCCCTATAGTGCCACCACATGCCCCATAGTGCCAATCTCCTCTATCGTGCCCCCTATAATGTGCCAGTAAACAAAATGCCCCTTTAGAGCCACCAGATGCCCCCATAGTGCCCCCAAATTATGCCAATATAGTGCCAAATGCCAGTAAAGAAATGGCACAGTACAGGGGCAGGGGGCACGGTACAGGACAGGAGGCAAAGTACAGGGCAGAAAGCATGGTACAGGGCAGGAGGCACAGTACAGGGCAGGGGGCACGGTAGAGGACAGGGAGGCACGGTACAGGCCAGGGGGGCATGGTACAGGCCAGGGGGGGCACGGTACAGGCCAGGGGGGCACGGTACAGGGCAGGGGGGCACGGTACAGGGCAGGAGGGCACGGTACAGGGCAGGAGGGCACGGTACAGGGCAGGGGCAAGGTACAGGGCAGAAAGCACGGTACAGGGCAGGGGGCAAGGTACAGGGCAGGAAGCACGGTACAGGGCAGGAGGCACGTTACAGGGAAGGAGGCACGTTACAGGGCAGGGGCACGGTACAGGGCAGAAAGCATGGTACAGGGCAGGGGGCAAGGTACAGGGCAGAAAGCATGGTACAGGACAGGGAGGCACGGTACAGGCCAGGGGGGACGGTACAGGCCAGGGGGGCACGGGTACAGGCCAGGGGGGCACGGTACAGGGCAGGAGGGCACGGTACAGGGCAGGAGGGCACGGTACAGGGCAGGGGGCACGGTACAGGGCAGAAAGCATGGTACAGGGCAGGGGGCAAGGTACAGGGCAGGGGGCACGGTACAAGGCAGGAGGCACGTTACAGGGAAGGAGGCACGGTACAGGGCAGGGGGCACGGTACAGGGCAGGGGGCACGGTACAGGGCAGAGGCACGTTACAGGGCAGGGGGCACCTTACAGGGGCAGGGGGCACGGTACAGGGCAGGGGGCACGTATAGGCCAGGGGGGCACGGTACAGGCCAGGGGGCACGGTACAGGCCAGGGGGGCACGGTACAGGCCAGGGGCACGGTACAGGCCAGGGGGCACGGTACAGGCCAGGGGGCACGGTACAGGCCAGGGCACGTACAGGCAGGGGCACGGTACAGGGCAGGAGGCACGGTACAGGCAGGGGCACGTAGAGGACAGGGCAGGCACGTACAGGGCAGGAGGCACGGTACAGGGCAGGGGGCACGGTACAGGACAGGGAGGCACGTTACAGGGCAGGAGGCACGGTACAGGGCAGGGGGCACAGGCACGGTACAGGCAGGCGGCACGGACAGGCAGGCAGGCAGGCAGGGCACGGTACAGGGCAGGGAGGCACAGGGTACAGGGCAGAGGGCACGGTACAGGGCAGAGGGCACGGTAGAGGACAGGGAGGCACGGTAGAGGACAGGGAGGCACGGTAGAGGACAGGGAGGCACGGTACAGGCCAGGGGGCACACGGTACAGGCCAGGGGGGGCACAATACAGGGCAGGGGGGCACAATACAGGGCAGGGGGGGCACAATACAGGGCAGGGGGGCACAATACAGGGCAGGGGGGGCACAATACAGGGCAGGGGGCACAATACAAGGCAGGGGGCACAATACAGGCAGGGGGCACAATACAGGGCAGGGGGGCACAATACAGGCAGGGGGCACAATACAGGGCAGGAGGGCACAACAGGGGGCAATACAAGGCAGGGAGGGCACAATACAGGGCAGGGGGGGGCACAATACAGGGCAGGGGGGCACAATACAGGGCAGGGGGCACAATACAGGGCAGGGGGGGCACAATACAGGGCAGGGAGGGCACAATACAGGGCAGGGAGGGCACAATACAGGGCAGGGGGGGCACAATACAGGGCAGGGGGGGCACAATACAGGGCAGGGGGGGCACAATACAGGGCAGGGAGGGCACAATACAAGGCAGGGGGGGGGGCACTGGACTGAGACTGAGTGAGACTTACCATTTTTTCTTGCTCCAGCAGGAGGTCTGTCGGCCGGCTGGATGGCTGTGCTGTGCCGGCTGGAGCGAGGTGTGATGGCGGGACCGGCCGGGGGAACTCGGGGAAGGACTGGCAGAGTCACATAGGCTCTGCAGCGCCGGGCTCTGTGCTTGAAATTATTGGTGGAGAAGCAGCTTCCGCCCTCTGCTTCTCCACCAATCATATAGAAGATTGTAGCAGCGCAGAGGAGAGGTAGGAGAAAAACCTCTCTCCCCTCTCCTCCATAGCGCTGCCGCCTGCCGCCGCCCGCAGTAAGGATCAGGGCCGCGCCGCCTGTGGCGATTGCGGTGCGGCCCTGAAGCATTAAAAAAAAAAATTTCTTTATCGCTCTAGGGGGGGTCCAGACCCGCTGGACCCCCCCTGTGGGTGCGCCCCTGACTACTATAATACTGCCTCCTATGTACAATAATATAAGTACAGTATTTTAACATTACCCCTATGGAGAAGAAGATGTTGGATGGCAGAAACTGTTCACGATTAGGGGAGAGATTCTGGGGCATGTCAGTTATGTCAGTACAGGTTGGCGGCATAGTGTAACAGAATTCAGCTGTAGAATGTAGGCGACATGAGCGGAAGAGCAGGTGAAGTGATGCAGAACTGTCACTATTATCACATTAATAAGCACTTGTACATCAGTAACCACGGTAACAAAACAGAGAACATTTTATTTTCCAACACAGAATTTGCTCAATTTGTTTGATTCCTGTTTGCAGATCATTTGAAGAGAATCTACATTTTGGAGCCACTTTAAAGATTTTATTACAGTATTGCTTAAAGGGATTGTTTGTTTTGCTTCAGCAAGTGACAAAAGTTAATACAAGGCACTTACTAATGTATTGTGGTTATCCATATTGCCTCCTTTGGCTGGATTCATTTTTCTACCACAGTATACTCTGCTTGTATTCAGGGGTTATGACCACGATACGAGGTGGCCGGGATGGGATCTGCTGTGCATGTATGACTATTAGTGCTTCTACAGTCCCGGGCACCAGAGAGGCCAGCGATTTTTTTCCTATAGTGTGCAAGCACGGCCACCGCTGCTGGATTACAGGGTGAGACAACCCCTTTAAGTATTAGTTCTCCAATGTTATTGATACTTTTTCAAGTGTAAGCAACCTGATAGTTGCCTGTAGGACCCATCAGCAAGATCTTACCTGTCCTAAGCTATTCTTACTTACAAAGCTTTCTTTGTCACAATGCGTCAGCGCTTAACCTGAAACCCGTTGATTGAGACAGTTCTTTATAAGACAACGTAAGACTTTCAGTGCAGTCACTGGAGCTTTAATGGTTTAATAAAAGGGAAACCTATGCAAGTTCTGACTGGGGTTCCATGGGTGCACTGTAAATGTTTCTAGAAAAGCTGGGTCACACCATTAAAGCTGTACAGCTGGAATAAGTTGCAGAACAACAAACAGCAGCTTATACGTTTACAGTACATAGCACCCCAAATACGAGTTCACATTAAACTCAGTGGGAACTGTATAAATCTGTATGCAGAGGCAGATTTGGGACTGTTTCGCGTGTTTTTAAAGGCAATCTCTCACCAGATATATCATTATGAACCCTTCTGACATGCAAGATGCATGCTTTCAGTAATTAGAGATGAGCAAATCGAATCCCACGAAGGGTAAATTTGATTCACCGCAAAACGAATTGCGAATCAATTTAACCTGAAATAGTATAAAAAAATCATACTTACCTCCTCCATTTGCTCGCGATGGGCCATCCGCCGCCATCTTGATTGAAGATCTTGGCCGAAATTCCATGTGTGGTGACATATGACGTTCATATGACATGACGGCCAGCGTTCCGACGTAATCTCTTGCCGCGCAGGATTTTGCACCAGGTCTTCAAGCGAGATGTCGGCGGCCAGCCCATCACGAGCAAATGGAGGAGGCAAGTATGATTTTATTATCTTTTTATTTTCTGAAAATTTCATACTGTTTTTACTCTCAGATGTCGTGATCTTGTATGAACGTGGCATCTGAGGGGTACAATGATGGGGTGCGGCACTATCGCCGCTACCTGTCATTGCACCCGCTACTTACAAAAACCAATGCGCTTCGTGACAAAGTAATTAATCACAAAGCAAATATTTTTGTAAAATTTGGCGAAGCAGCCAAATTGAATTTTTACAGAGTTCGCTCATCTCTAATTTTAATGTTCTTGTTCCTATTTCGATAGGTGGACTGTTTGCTGAGAAAGAGAAACTGAATTTTTATTTTATGCTGTCTAACCCCTGGGTGCATCGAGTGTGGTGCTGTTGCACCTTTTTTCACCCAGGCTCCACTTTTTTTCATTCCCGGCCTTGACCCCACCACTGACTGTGTTTGGCGCACACACTGTATGTGGCTGGAGCACCTGGAAATCTGCAGCCATGTACAGCGCGCTGGACACATTCCCATGAGACTTTAGGGCCAGACATAAGTATGTGCATCCTGGAATGAAAAGTAGCAGAGCCTCAGGGTAGCATCGCACTCAATGGGGCTAATTAGCATCACATAAAAGTCAAATATTTAACATAGAGTAAGACCATTACAATTTACTGACAAGCCTGCATTAGTTACCACTCTACCCCCTATGCATGCGTTTTGCATAGGGAGAAGAGGAGGAATGTGATAATTTTCATTCCTGTTCGTTTTAACATTCTGAATCCAGTGGAGCAAACAAAAATCTCTAGCGTACATAGAAAAGTTGTGATAGATGTAAAAAGGAAGAGAATCTGAATTTTAATGTTCTACATCTGCAGCCTAGTTCTCTCCTGGATGGCGCCCAGTCCTCTGTGTTCTTCATGGAACAAATTCCAAAAGGCTTCTTAAAGGAGAATTACCACACAAATAAATCTGTAGTAAAGGCCCTAATGTGTTTAGCCACATCTGGGTACAAATGTGCCCCCTGGAGGGTTTCAGCACACTTGGGCCTACATGTACATGGGACAATGCTTGGGCTTCACAGCAACATGTGTCATGCAACAACAAGATCGCAATTTTTTGCTTTTGCGCTTTTAGCTATGTTGACATGCACCGGGATGTGCTGACTAACTCCCATTTTTTTCTTTGCAGTCTGCATTGGAGGTGTGGCTGACTCCATTGGTCATGCACTCTTAACTAATCTGTCTGTTCCATAGGCATTTAATTAGTGTAAGTATAAAGCTGTAGCCTGCCCTCCCTGCAATTATTGGAGGTCATTTGGCACCACAAGAATTATAATATAGCCTGGGTTCAGCATGCATGTGTAGCCTGCATTCCCTCAATATAATGGAAGATAGTATCGCACCAGAGGAGGTCATATTTAGTGTAAATTCCTGTCCTAAAGAGATCGCCTTGCTGGTGGCGGACAGGCACAAATCATTTTGCACAAAATGTATTTGCCAAGAATCTCACATTAGTAGCGTAGCATTAGTACATTTTCTATAGTGAGTATGGCACTGTTGTATTTACTTGATTATTTGTGTTTGCAGAGTGCTGTTACATTGTTTGTTTTTGCATTAACAAGATCACAATGTCTTATGGCGTCATTGGATCTAATGACAGTTGGGTACGATGCAACAGGCAGAACCCCTTTAACTCATGCTGTGAAGGTTCTCTCAATTCTCCCCAAGCATTTATAGTAGAAAAAAACATGGTGGATTTTAAAGCTTTTAAATATATAAATTCCACATCTAACACCAAAATCAAGTGTGAATTTGAGTCACAACATTTATGACATCCATAAATAGTACCAACTATAACACCCATAGGTAGTAGTCATGAAAGTCTACAAGGAAATCTAATGCTTCTGACGTGAACTAATTAGATTAGATGTGGTATATGGACTTTTGTGGCTACTGTGTTCTAAGTTATATGGATATTATACATATGTGCTTCTGTTTATGGACTGAAGTGACTGTAATTCACACATGATTTTGGTGTTCAATGTGAAATTTATATAGGCATAAAGGCTTCATTGATGTATGAAGAGTCTGTCATGCTTTTTCTTCTATATGTCAGGAGGCAGAAGGAGCTGCCCCAAGTCCTAGTATGTACCATGGCATGTGGAACGGTGGCTACTCAACAGGACAGCTGGAGTCCAAGGAGAGACAGTTGGCTGCTGTTCTCCTTCATGAGGATAGAGGCAGCAGTTGATTGTCTCTCAACCCATCTCAGGACAGGTGGACAAAGACTTGCTCTGGATGTTTATATGCTTCTCCTCTGTGGCTGTAGTTTACTGAGGATGCACATACAGTTGGAAATGGTGCCATGCCAGGTGGCTCTGGCTGCTTCAGGCCCAATATACTGCAGGTGCAACATTTGCCCTATGTTTAAAGTGGCCCTGCCACCAGGTCTGTTTGAGTCTACAAGACTTGCCATAACTTTTGTATTTTTCCATCAATGTAGCTGTATGAGGGACTGTTTTTTGCAGGATGCCTTTACCTCTATTGGGAGGTGAGAAGAAGAAAAAACAGTAATTATGATTTTTTTATTTTACGATTTTCACCATGTAGGATAAATAATGTATTATATGAATAGTTCAGGTCATGACTGATGTGGTGAATTCAAATGCATGCACTTTTTTCTTATAAAGCATTTTCAATGAGAAAGTGTTTTTGCATTTTTTTAAAAAAAATTAAGAATTTAATTAATTCATCAGTACAGTACTTGATAGTAGAAGTATTGCAGTGTATTATGCTTTTTAGCAAAATGCTAACAAGCACCCTATTGGGCCCTGGAAGGTCAATACTAAGATTGCAGATCTCTTAAGAGTTATTGCCAATCCCGGCCATTGCAGTAAGATCTCAGTAGTAAGTCACAGCTAAACTCCCACTAGGATCATGTGTACACAGCTCTAGTGCTCGCAGGATCACAGTGGCATATATGTATGTAATAATTCTACATTGTATTGTAAGGGTATTTTTTAAGTACTGATTGTTTCTGTCCATTTAATTGTGTTCCCTTTTATTATTACCATTCTTGTTAATGAGAGATAGTACCAATCCCCCATTGTGCTGATAAGAACACATTCCTGAGTGATCTCAGAGACATGCATGATGCACTCTGGGGGAAGGGGCTGATGAGAATTAGGGTAGGGCTACATGACGACGTAAGTTGCGAGACACATAGTGCACAACTACACTCACGACATTTGTCGCGCGACATTGTGTCACACCAATGTCGCGCGACAATTTTTACAATGGAAGTCTATGGTGTCGCACTGCGACACGTGACATGCTGCGACTGCGACACGACAGTCGCAGAAAAACCCATCCAAAATGGATTTTTTGCTACTGTTGTGTCGCAGTCGCAGCATGTCGCAGTGCGACACCATAGACTTCCATTGTAAAAATTGTCGTGCGACACAATGTCGCACGACAAATGTCGTCATGTAGCCCTAGCCTAACTCTGGTCTGCACCAACAATTAATTGAGATTCCACCTGGAACTTCATCCTAGGTAGGCCCTATCTCTTGTACACCCTGGGGTGTTGGTCATGTGTTATAACTTGGTAGACAGCCATGTGTTACAGCATGATCAACCGGATCCCTACCCCATATTTAGGCTAGTGATATTTATTTACTTTTTATTATTCTGTATTTATTTGTGTTATTATATATTTAATTACATTCAGTAAATATGTTTATTCACTTAGCCTGCATAAGCTTATTAATTCTCAAATCTTTTAAATTCACGTTACATTACATGCACACATTTCACTCCATAGGTTACGTTATTGTATGTCATTTAACATTCAGCGATTAAAGACAGGTTGCTTGAAAATTAGAGAAAAGGTGGCATTTTAGTCCATAGGCTTTATGAAATATTCTCTTAAGTAGGGCTGAACTGCAATACCAGAAAGTGTCTGAGGACAAGAGTGTCCTTTTTGAAATATTCTCTTAGGTAGGACTGAACTGCAATACCAAAAAGTCTGAGGACAAGAGTGTCACGGTTTCTAGAATAATAAATTACCTTTTTTTTCTAATCTCAGATATCTACTGTAATATACAATATATGTTATAAAGTATTAAATAAAAAATAAATAAAAATAAAGTACTGTAAACATAATTTCTTTTTCGTTCTGGGCCTTGAAGTCTGTTCTTTTTGATTAGTCTACTTTTTCATTTTAATTGCCATGTTGACTTGCTATTTCTATTTTTCTGAATACACAAACTTGAAAACAAAAGCAAAAAAATACTCAAATAAAATTAAAAAAAATGTAAAATGAATTAGGAAAAAAAGAAAACATGAGGCTTTCACAATCACAACATGAGCAATATTTGCACGTTATATGGTGTCAAGCTTTCTTTCAACAGAGATTTTTTTCCCCCTGTCAAATGGCACAGGTGTATATTTTACATATTTTCCTGCATTTTTCAATTTGTTCATTCACCTGAACGCACCAAGGTCAAGCAAGGAAACTGGAAGAATGGAAGATCATACAAGACACATTTGGGAATAAGCACCATGGTAGATGTATTTCTGTCATATTTTTGATACTTTTGATTTAAAAAAAAAAAAGGTTAAAAAGAGAAGTGTTCTTTTTATGTAACAACTCTGAGTGGATTTCTTCAAAGAATTCCAACGTTGCATGTAACAAAGGAGCTGCTCTGTCAGGTAAGAGCCACTACAGGGAAAGGATTCAGATGATGGCCCTCCTTACATACAGAAAATCATCTCTCCATTTTATTTCAAGTTTTAGTTGATTTTGTTTTTTAATTTCTTCCCATATTTTGTAAAAAAAAAAAAAATACTTTTGCAGAAAATATTTAAATTGCATGTACATAACTTGCATAGTCATCTTAAAGGTACAGTAATCAGACCACACCAGAAGGGGGGGTATGATATTGGGAGTCAGAAGAGGGGGGGGGGTGTCTGATATTGGGGGCCAGAAGGGGGGGCTGATTAGGGGCTTGAAGAGTCTGACTGGGGGTCTAGAGAGGTCTAATGAGGGTCTGGGGTTCTATTGAGGGTCTGATTGGGGGTTTGGAGGTCTAATAGGGGTCTGGAGATGGGGGTGGTCTCATCTGGAGTTTGATATGGGGATTTGATCTGAAAGATAAGGGGGTATTGTTTTTCTATGTGGTACCAGTATTTTTAGGGGGACCGTTTCTGCAGTATAGTATTGGGGATGGGGTGTTGAGAAGGTGAACTGGTTGCACCAGGGCCCATGAGCCTTTAGCTATGCCCCTGGCTATGTCAGCTCCATTCATCTGCAGTGTCCCATTGCTATGCTAGTGTTCCACTGCAAAAGAGTTTTAGGGGCATTTCCTATATGTATGTTGTTAAAAGGTCAAATGTGATTTATTGTGTATCTATGAATTTTTTGTGTATCAAGTAGTTCATGGTTAATAGTCCCTATCAACCAGTTGCTAAGTGGGGCCGTGTACCTCCGCTTATAGGGAGGAAGAGTCAGAACATTAAGTGTAGGGACAATGGATATCTATACAGTGAAGTGTGCTAAGGCAGTAAAACCTTGCCCTCAAGAAAGTTTTTTCCAGTGTTTTCCACATCAAAAAGCAAATGATCAAACATTTTGAATGAAAAATATAACTGTTTTTGTGTAGACCCTGCTTATGGTGATCCTGCAGTCATGTACTTTGCTACTCCTTCTACCCTTTTTCTTACTGATCTACAGACAGCCAAGTTAGCCAGCAAATAAGTTCAAAAACAAGTAAAGTGGAGAAAACAACAAGATATATTTGAATAGCCTTCCAGTGTTGTAAGGAGGTATGTGCAGAAGCTGTGAAGGAATTCGTCCACAATTCATCACCATCTAGGACACCTCAAACCATCATCAGGCAGGAGAACCCAAGAATTAAGGTGTGCCCTGGAGGAGGAGGAAAAAAAAAAAAAAAAAGTGTGCCCTTCCTATCACTTCAGGTCCTGGGGGAGTGTCAGAGTGAGTAACAAAAACAACCACTGTCACAAACTGTGCCTCGTGCCCTACCTCCTCTAAGGGCATTATCTAAATGATCTTCACAATACCCCTGATGGTGGGGATAGACTTTCCAAGGGGAGCGCCAGGTCGCTACCTGTTGAGGAGGGTTGGAACACGAGGCAGCTGATCCAGGTGGACCAGGAGATACCTGCGAAGGTACCAGAGGTACAGCAGTGGTCAGAGGGCCGAGTCGATACCAGGAGAACCAATGCAGGACCAAAGGATAAGGCAGAGGCGAAGTCAGACAGGCTATGGGTCAGGGCAGGCAGCACAGGAACAAGTAAGGCAATCCGGGTCGGCAGCGAGAAGGTCAATGCAGGCAGGGAGGGATCAGGCAGGTAGCAGAGTCCGATAACAAAGCAAGGATCAGAACACAAGCAGGAAAAGGCACAACCTAATGCAAGACAAAGGACCTTGACACTGAGGCATCTAGGCAGAGGGCTGAGCCACTTAAATAGGACCAGGGTTGGTTAACGAGGTCACATGATCCACCCACGTGATCAAACGGTCACCTGATCAAACCACATGACCTAACACAGTCACATGATCAAACCTACTCCGGCCCAGAGGGAGTGATGCAAGAAACAAGGATTTTGTAGCCAGGGCTGAATGGAAACTCTGGAGGGATCACAGAGCAACAGCACTTACACAGCCAGAGCCCAGGACTGCGGCGGTGAACGGGAAACACAAGCAGCAGATTACCTCTGAACACAACGCCCAGGACGGCAGCGGTAAGCAGGGGAATAGCAGCGCACAGCAGCCGCTGTTATACACTATTCTTGCCATTATCACTCCTATTGTTTCCTCTCCCCCTCTTTGGGCTCATTGCACTTCTCAGTTAAAAGGTCGATTTAGTTTTGCAACTGTTTTGTGTTATTTCAGTGTTTTCCACATCAAAAAGCAAATGATCAAACATTTTGAATGAAAAATTCCACTGTTTTTGTGTAGACCCTGCTTATGGTGATCCTGCAGTCATGTACTTTGCTACTCCTTCTACCCTTTTTCTTACTGATCTACAGACAGCCAAGGTGCTGCCACACATTCAGATTTTGTGATACTGTTTTTGAAGCCAAAATCAGGAGTGGATCATAAAAGGAGAAGTTTTATACTCCAGGAGTATAAAATGTCCCCTCATATTCCAGGCCCCCCACATGGAATATACTTACCTCGCTCCCCGCGCTGCTCCTGGTCCCTACACTGCCGCTGCTGCTTTTCCCTGCACACGGATGAAAACATCCGGTGTCTGGGTGGAGCAGTCAATGACAGGCGGGATGGGGACAAGCCTCCCTAGTGTCACCCGCGATGCTAGGAAGGCTCGACCCCGTCACCACCTGCCATTGGCTGCTCCCCTTCCCATTATGGTCCGTGGTAGAGGAATTCATAACGGAATTCTTAGATAACCGAAACCTTGTACACCGAACATTTGGCTTCAAAAACTGAAAAAACCTTAATCTGTGGCAAGAGAGAAGAGAGTAACATGATTGCAGGATCAAGCTACCACAGAGACACATGGGTGTGCGTAGGAGGACGTTTTGATGGGTTATTTGAAACAGTTGCTTTTTTATGTATTTTGGACTCACTAGAGCAATAAAAAGATAGTTGCAAAAATGTACAAACGATATTAGGCCCATTAAAGGCGTATTCCCATGACAGCCATTCATGACCGAGATCTGAATGCCTATACTATGCAGAGGTCAGGGGTAGCCTGGGTTGTGTAAACAGCTGACCTGGCCAGAGGTGTAGCTAGGCTTTCCAGCACCTGGGGTAAGGTTTGCCACAGCACCCCGCACATGGACTTGCCACCTAACTTTATTAGATCTGAAAGAGGGAGAAAATCAGCTGCAAATTTATTAATGCTAAGCCACGTCTGTAACTCTGCCCAATGCATAACTATACTTTACCAATCCCACCCAGTCCCCTTAGGGTTATGGACAAATAGCTTAAAATGTAACTTTTAATAATATTCATACAAATATTTTTATGCCTGTTTTAAGAGTAAAACTATTCACAGGCAACCTTTTCGCAACTATTTAGTAGGGGTGAGGGTGTGATGGGGGCTGGGACTCCAGCCTCGACACATTTACTACCTTTTATATCAGAAAACAGGCATAAAAGTGGAGTAAAAACTACTCCAGGGACCAGAGTAGTTTTTACTCCAGGTGCACGGACTGCCAGAGGTGCACCTAATTCATAAATTAGGCTAATCCCCCAGCAGTGCAGAGAGGGAACAAAGATCGTCTCAAAAAGTCTTTCCACTGCAAGAGACAGATATTCTGGTCTCAGTCATGAATGATTGAGATCACAAGCTGTCCATTTTAGTAAACCCCACCAAATGTTACTTTTCTAGCTAAAGACAAGAACAAGAAAGAGATGGACCCCATGTTTTCTAAACCGGATCTTTTTAAAGAAAATCCTATAAAAATTGAATGAGTTAATCTGCTCATCTCCACCCAGGTGCTTACAACAAACTATAGGGGTCACAGTTGTGACCAGCCCCACAAGCCAGGAGAGTCCTCAAGCCCCCTCACCACCCTAATTTGTTTTGAATTTCTTTATGATTTCCTTTGATGTCTGGCATCCAAAGTGGCATAAATCTGAGACAATGGAGTGGAAGAGACAGGAAGAATATTAGTCAGTCACTGCAGTCACTATTTGGGAAGCTGATGAGTACAATCAGGGAAGATGTAATTGCACAGTAATCACTGGCCACTAGTGCTAGATTGATAGCCTGTGCTCTGCTCTCCGAGGTGTGAAAAGGCTCCATTCCACTCATGTTTGATTCCTTTCCAGCAGCCCAGACCTGCCAGCCATTCACTGTTTGTTTGCAGTGGGCCCAGCCCCTGGTGCAGCCTGCCTATTCTCCTCTGGTTGGCTGCTGCCTGTCTCTTGCCAACTAGGCCTCTTCCTTCTGTCTCATAGGGTGAAAGTGCACGCTCCTCCTGGCTCTTAAAGCGACAGCATGCACACACCCTAATTCACACCAGCCATTGGCTGGTCACCTTTGGATTCTCAAGGCTCTTTGCCCTGTGGGAGAGTGACTGAACAGGTTGTCTAGCTTGCTGCTTCCCTGCGAAGGTGTGCTGTATTAATGTGTCTGACCATGTACCAACCTCTGCACATTTACTGGATTCTGACCATCCACTGCCTGACCTGACCTGTGCCTGAGCTCTGTATTGACCCTTTGATGCTTGCCCTGACCTTGGACCATTTACCATATTGTACATAATCTGTTAGCCCTGATCTTGGCGTGTCCCTAACTACGATTTTGCCTGACCCCTGGTGGTTCCCCTGCAGAGAAGTCCAGATCACTGAACGGGGTTAAAAGGTGAATACCAGGGAACTGCCAGTATTGCACCCTTAGATTGAGCCCAAAGTCCAATCTGTTGGTTGACACAGTGGTTCCTCATCCACGGCCATAACAGGGTCACTCACAATGCTGCTTGACTTGTATGTAAATTAGCAGTTTGTGGTAACTATTAAAATGTGCTTGATGTAGGTGCAGCATTGATGTGTAAATCTGCGACTCAGGCCCTGTCATTCATTGCAGGTCCGGGAATCTCTTTGGTTTGTGCAACTTCATGCTGCCCCTTTAAAGTTGGATAATTCAGCTGCACCTGTCATTTTTTGTATAAGAGCGGAGCTGTCACTCCGGCATTAAATATGATATCTCCGCTGGAATTTCCGCCTTTGTTCTGCAGAATGTAGGAGGGGGAAATCATTAGCAGAGTTTATATCTGTCAGTTTCATATTGTCACATTGAAAATAATGAACTGCTATCTCTTCAATTTATTGCACAGTTCTTGTTTACATGGGTAGGACCCTGAAAATGAATATCCCCCGCTGTATAGGTCCAAAGCTTTGACCAGATGAATTTCTTAATATATCATTACAGTGGTACATTTGCAGTAGCCCACCTGTATATATGCATAGTTACATGATAAAATTCTGCCTTCCTTTAGCCACCACTAGAGTGGCTAATAATAGGCCAGTATTCGGTAAGCAACCTGGATTTTTCTAGTGGGTGCTACATCCTTAAAGGGGTTTTCCAAGGCTTAAATATTGATAACCTATCCTCAGCATTGGTCATCAATATACGATTGGTGGGCATCTGACTCTCAGCACCACCACTCATGAGCTGTTACAAGGTTCTTCGCCCTCAGGTGAGTGCTGCAGACTCTCTTCCTTGGCCTGTGACATTATATCCATCAGTCACATAATATTTCTGCAGCTTAAGTTCAAGGGAATATGATTGAAGTGCAATACCAAGCACAGCATCCATACAATGTACGGATCTCTGCTAGGTATATTAGGCTGCAGCACACATCTGAGTACCATAGCCACTTCAACCAGCTGATCTTCAGGGCTGCTGCTTTACGCCTTTGAGACAATCAAATGTCTCACTCTGCTGTTAGTTCTCCCCTCTCACAGTATGCAGTCAGAAACACAGACTAAAGAAGAAATCCTGCAGCTGTATCCCTGTCCTCCCCTTCCTCTTGCTTATTATTACTTATTTATTACTGTTTTATACTAGATGGATCTTATGGTGACTGAAGAGGTTTGTGAACAGGTATACACAGCCTAACTAAGAGGAAGACTTATTACAAATACAAAAACGTACACCTTGGGACAGAGTCCGTAGACATTCAAATACAAAAAGTATCTGCAAATAAAAACTTTTTGCATAAATATTAATAACGAAATGTTGAATGATTTTTCTCCCAGTGTAATAATAATTATAATGAATTTTTTGTTGTTTTCTTCAGACAGCGATTTCCTCAGACTAATTATTAGCATAACCTGTGATCTCGCTCTGCTGGTTCTCAACAATTAGGAATCGGATTCCAGCCATTCAGCTACTTCACTGGTAAATTAGGTGGAAGTGCGGAAAAGCTTAACAAATTTTGTCTGTTGGAGGCATAAATGCTGTGTGTAAATAAATAACCCCTCAGGGTATGACAATGATTTCTATTTACTGGGCTCAGTAAAGCAAGGAGAGATGAAGATCAGTCACACAGTAGTTCCCAATCTTACATTAATGACCCTCGCTAACAGCATGCGGAGCAAAAACTTTTCACTCAGCTTTGTAGGAAAGTTATGAAATGCTTTCACCACATCAAAGAACTTAATTTCCTCACAAGTAAAGTACATACTCAGAATTGCTATAACATTAAAAGGGTTTCTATGAAGAATGTTTTTGCCACAAATACTAGAAAAGGCCCATTCAGCTGATCGTTACTCATAGTGGTGACCCTCCTTAGGGCCCATTCAGATGTGGTGTTAATGTTATGCCTGATCAGTGTATATTCTTGCACATAGGAGCAGTATAATAGCAGTTACATTCTTGTACATAAGGACAGTATTTGTAATGGCAGTCAGAAGGGAAGACACAGACAGTGAGCCCTAAATGGAACCCCGTTCGCTTTGCCTGCCTACTTGCAGTGCAAGCCCTAGGCGGCAAGTCCGCAACTGGTTGATGTTCCCTAACCTACTAAGGTGCAAGACAGACGACACACAGAGACAAAAGCACACAAAAGCAGAATAGTACATGAATGGATCAGAACCAGGAGGACGGTACAGTACCAAATTGAAAGATAGTCAAATAGCCAAGCCGAGGTCAGAACCAGACAGGAGACACAGTACCAAAAACACAAGGCAGAGAGTGGTCAAAAGCAAGCAGAGGTCAATAATATGAGCAAACCAAACAACAGATCTGGAACCAGGGGCACAGCTAGGGAGTCACAGACTATCACTGGCAAGGAAATGAGGCCACAAAAGGATGTAAGTACATGCTGAGTCCCTGGATCAGAAACTGATAGGTCCATGGACTCGGCGCTCCATTGAACAGGAATACAAACTCCAAACAATTGGATAACTGGGCTGTTGTTCAGCCCACTGCAGTCAAAGACACAACTTAGTAAAATTATACACTAATCTTCCCCAACGTACGTACACTGTGGGGAGAAACAGTCTTTTGCTATGGACGCAAACGTGTCACTGGCCTCGCCAAAGCCAGAGACCACAGCGCTGGAGCCCAGACAGGTAAGTTTGGGACATTATTAGTGATGAGCGAGCATGCTCGGCCGAACTCGCTGTTCGTCCGAGCATGCCGGCGCTCGGGTCCACTTGGTGTTCGGCCGAACACTGAGTGTACTCGAGCGCCCTCCCCGGACCAAGATGGATCCGTCATGACCCCCAATGCAAGAAAATGGGGACGGATCCGGTGTAACACAATAGTAAACGGATCCGTCCTCCATTGACTTTCAATGGAGTTCATGACGTATCAGTCACCTTACCTTTCCCAGCAGCTCCCTCC
The DNA here is from genome assembly GCA_900303285.1 of Rhinella marina. Taxonomy (NCBI): domain Eukaryota; kingdom Metazoa; phylum Chordata; class Amphibia; order Anura; family Bufonidae; genus Rhinella; species Rhinella marina. Next base: position 113,477 of record ONZH01021569.1, on the reverse strand, counting down.
TCCCTCCAGCAGGTGGCGCTGTGGTGAAGCTTACCACTGTGCGTGTTGTCTTCCTGCTGGGACAGGTCAGGAGCTGCTGGGAAAGGTAAGTTTAACCCGTGTAAACCAGACACCCTCCCCTCTTCCGAGCGGGGGGTGCCTGGTTTAGTCCCATTGACTAAAGAGCACACGAGCACATGGGTGCTCAATCATCACTAAACATTATTATAGTAGTTATATTCTTGCACTTAGGCAACAGTATTATAGCAGTTATATTCTTGTACGTAGGAGCAGTATTATACTGTAGTAGTTATATTCTGATACATAGGGGTACCATTATAGTGATTATATTTTTGTACATCGGGACAGTATTTTAGAAGTTTTATTCTTGTACATTGGGGCAGCATTATAGTAGATAAATTATTGTACATATGGTAGGAGCAGTATTATAGTAGTTATATTCTTGTACATAGAGGCATTATTATAGTAGTTATATTCTTGTGCATAGTGGACAGTTTTATAGTAGTTATATTCTTCAACATAGGGTCAGTATCATAGCAGTTATATTGCTGTACATTGGAGACAGAATTTTAGTATTTTCTTGTACACCGGAGACAATATTATAGTAATTATATTCTTGTACATAGGTGCAGTATTAAAGTAGTTATATTCTTGTACATAGGGAGCAGTATCATAGTATTTATATTCTTGTACAGAGAGAGACAGTATTATAGTAGTTATATTCTTGTACATAGGACGCAGTATTAGTTATTCTATTTTTGTTCTCTTATTCAGTATTTTAACAGTTATACATAGGTAGGGTACTGAAGTTAGTCTGTGAGTAGTTGTAACCTTAAAGGTTGTATGAAGGCGAAGAATGAGTTAATTACATGGTTTATGCAGGCAGGTGGATGATATTGTGGTAATTCATAGCACAGAACATAATATTTCTCAACTTCTTATTGCATGTAGTGACATTTTTTATCATCTCCAAGAAAAGACTACAGAAGAGTTAGTCATCTTGGAGATGGCTGTGAGGAGATAGCACATTTTCTTCTAAGTGCTCATTATAAACGCTGACAGACACAGCACAGATCACTCAGTAACCATATCACCGTTATGTATTACGTTGTGCAGCACATAATGCCTTTCCATTACGTCTTCTCTGACCTGATCACAGTGGTCAAAAATCTGATAGACTCAGATACACCATGTCTAAATACTGTATCACAGAGGTTAGGCTTAGATACATTGTTCAGCAAACAGTATCAGGCATGATAAGCTTAGATACTCTAGTTTAGCAGACAGTAACACACAACAGATTTATATACACAAACTCAGCAGACAGTATCACACATGTTAGGCTTAGATATAACACTCAGCAGAATGCAACAAATGTAATAGGCTTGGATATACTAGCAGAACAAGAACATCTCGCAAATGATAAGCTTAGCTACAGCAACTCGGCAGACTGTATCACACATAATAGGCTTAGATACACCCGTTCAGCAGCAGTGTTACTCAATATGGCTACTTATGTAAATATCTTCTACGGTTAGGTGTATATTATTATCAGTGCTATCATTTTCTCCTTCCATGCACATGTCTACTATAATGTGGAAATTGCTGCCTGTGATGCCATAATGAGCCTCCTGCCATCTTATTACATTTATCACTTCTTAGGGGTCACCTAGATGTTTTTTGAAACCCCCCCCTCCCTCTCCAGATCGCTGCTTATTTTAGGCATAAACAAAATTGTCACCACCAATCAAGAGGATGCCTAGAGCTGATATTGTCTTCTACGCCTTCTCGGGGAGGAGGGGGTACATGGAGGTTGTGACATGCAGCTCCAAGCTTGTCTCCTAGCTACAACCATCGAGGTCTGACTGCAGCGGGAGCACCAAGACTGTCTGCTCTACTTCATCCAGTATTGTGTACAGAAGACTCGCTGCTGCCCCCAGGACAAGCACAAGGAGGGGCAGAGTATTACAGACTTAGTCTTTCTCCATCCAAGTCCATCCTAGCTATAGGAACATGTTGTAACCCTACAACCATAAGTGATGCTGCAGCAGAGGTGTCGTGTCATTAACAAATATTAAAAACTCGGGGCTGGATCAAGGGCAGTGGATGTAACAGGAACCAGAGTGCCAATTTTTTGATACAAATATTGCCAAGTGACAATTCACCTTTTAGTGCCTAAATGATATAATGCTAAACATAATAAATATCATAAAATGCTCACATAATACCACCAAATAGTGAGAACATGACACTGCCATATAGTGTTGGCATAATAACGCCATAGGCCATAGGTGTTTGTATACAATAATATTAATAATAATATATGGCAAACAGCTAACACTACCAAATAGTATTCCCCTAGTCCTACCATGATACTAAAATATAGTATTCACATAATACCACCGTAAAGTGTACAAATAATGCTTTCATATAGTGGGCACATGATACTACCATATGTATGTATGTTGAAACCATTGTAAGTTGAGAAATTGGTTCCAAAGCCCCAAAATGTCATCCAAGATAACAGAAAATGAAGATAAAATGAGCAGATAACTAAGACAGATAAAACAAGTCCTTACATATAACAGTCAGGAATAGCTGCTAACTAACAACTAATACAGATATTTTACCAGAGAAGTGGCCTTGATTGGTTGGATCTGAGTCTGGGGCATTGTATGTGTTGAGTTTATCTTCAACTTACGATGGGTCAGAAAAGACCATTGCATGTTGAAAATATTGTATCCTGAGGCAACTATATCTTGAGGGATCACTGTAAAATTCAAATTATTGAAAGAGGAAACCATTTGATAAGATTTCAGATCTGTAGAGAATTGCAAAAACCCCTCCACTGCCCTGCAATCTCATTAGTAGTACAATTATCCCCGGTTGCTTATATAGGACTAATTTATTATGCAGCAATGTACAGAGATTGCCATAATTCACATGGGGGAATCAAGAGAAACACAGAGAGAACATACAAGCAGATCCAGGTCCTCAGTGCTGCTAAAGTCATCATACTGCCGCATGTTAAATACTAGGATTATTATGGGCTTGCTATTTATGCAATTTCCTAATATAGCTGAAAAGATTTGTTGTGGCCATAGACGTGCGGGCCACTTAATCAATCCAGCACGCTAATTACATTCACTTTGCTTTCCTCTGGGATGCAGATTGCAACCTTTCACAGCACATGGGTCAAGTCTCCAGAGCTACCATACATCATAATGGTTTATGGATTTAATTCCCAGTTTGCAATGACAATGAGGAAGACAGATTGAAAGACTGGGATCGCCATCTAGTGGACAGATTTGGAATTGTGTTGATTTACAGTATCTCTCTTGTTCTGTATCACGTCTCTTGTCCTTTACATTGGGTGTAATTCTCAGTATCTGCTCTTATTTTGTAAATATGTACACTGTACATTACCACTTCTTTTGTCATGTATACTGGTTGTAGTTCTCAGTACCTGCTCTTATTCGGTATCTATGGACACTGCACAATACCACTTCTCTTGTCCTGTATACTGGGTGTAATTCTCAGTATCTGCTATTATTCTGTATATGGACACTGCACGGTACCACTTTTCTTGTCCTGTATACTGGGTCTAATCCAGAGTATTTGATCTTATTCTGTATATATGGACACTGCACAGTACCACTTCTCTTGTCCTGTATACTGAAGTAATTCTCAGTATCTGCTATTATTCTGTATATGGACACTGCACGGTACCACTTTTTTTGTCCTGTATACTGGGTCTAATCCAGAGTATTTGATCTTATTCTGTATATATGGACACTGCACAGTACCACTTCTCTTGTCCTGTATACTGAAGTAATTCTCAGTATCTGCTATTATTCTGTATATGGACACTGCACAGTACCACTTCTCTTGTCATGTATACAGGGTGTAATTCTCAGTATCTGCTGTTATCCTGTATATACTCATGTATATATGGACACTGCACAGTACTACTTCTCCTGTCCTGTACACTGGATGTAATTCTCAGTATCTGCTCTTATTCTGTGTCTATGGACACTGCATAGTACCACTTCTCCTGTGCTGTGTACTGGGTGTAAATCTCAGCATCTGCTCTTATTCTGTATATATATAGACACTGCACAGTACCACTTCTCTTGTCCTGTATACTGGGTGTAAATCTCAGCATCTGCTCTTATTCTGTATACAGTGCCTTGCGAATGTATTTGGGCCCCTGGAACTTTTCAACCTTTTGCCACATTTCAGGCTTCAAACAAAAAGATATAATATTTTAAATTTTTGGTGAAGAATCAACAACAAGTGGGTCACAATTGTGAAGTGGAACAAAATTTATTGGATCATTTAAACTTTTTTTGTAATAATAAAACTGAAAAGTGGGGCGTGCAAAATTATTCGTCCTCCTTGCATTAATACTTTGTTGTGCCACCTTTTTGCTGCGATTACAGCTGCAAGTCGCTTGGGGTATGTCTCTATAAGTTTTGCACATCTAGAGACTTAAATTCTTGCCCATTCTTCCTTGCAAAACAGCTTGAGCTCTTTGAGGTTGGATGGAGAGCGTTTGTGAACAGCAGTTTTCAGGTCTTTCCACATATTCTCAATTGGATTCAGGTCTGGACTTTGACTTGGCCATTCTAAGACCTGGATACGTTTATTTTTGAACCATTTCATTGTAGATTTTGCTTTATGTTTGGGATCATTGCCTTGTTGGAAGATAAATCTCCGTCCTAGTCTCAGGTCTTTTGCAGACTCCAACAGGTTTTCATCCAGAATAGTCCTGTATTTGGCTCCATCCATCTTCCCATCAATTTTAACCATCTTCTCTGTCCCTGCTGATGAAAAGCAGGCCCAAACCATGATGCTGCCACCACCATGTTTGACAGTGGGGATGGTGTGTTCAGGGTGACGAGCTGTGTTGCTTTTACGCCAAACATATCGTTTTGCATTGTTTCCAAAAAGTTCGATTTTGGTTTCATCTGACCAGAGCACCTTCTTCCACATGTTTGGTGTGTCTCCCAGGTGGCAAACTGTAAACGAGACTTTTTATGGATATCTTTGAGAAATGGCTTTCTTCTTGCCACTCTTCCATAAAGGCCAGATTTGTGAAGTGTTCGACTGATTGTTGTCCTATGGACAGACTCTCCCACCTCAGCTGTAGATCTCTGTAGTTCATCCAGAGCGATCATGGGCTTCTTGGCTGCATCTCTGATCAGTCTTCTCCCTGTTTGAGATGAAAGTTTAGCGAGATGGCCGGGTCTTGGTAGATTTGCAGTGGTCCGATACTCCTTCCATTTCAATATGATCGCTTACACAGTGTTCCTTGGGATGTTTAAAGCTTGGGAAATCTTTTGGTATCCAAATCTGGCTTTAACTTCTCCACAACAGTATCACGGACCTGCCTGGTGTGTTCCTTGGTCTTCATGATGCAGAACCCTGAGACTATCACAGAGCAGGTGCATTTATACGGAGACTTGATTACACACAGGTGGATTCTATTATCTTCATCAGTCATTTAGGACAGCATTGGATCATTCAGAGATCCTCAATGAACTTCTGGAGTGAGTTTTCTGAACTGAAAGTAAATGGGCCGAATAATTTTGCACGCCCGGTTTCAGTTTTATTATTACAAAAAAAGATTAAATGATCCAATAAATTTTGTTCCATTTCACAATTGTGACCCACTTGTTGTTGATTCTTCACAAAAAATTTAAAATGTTATATCTTTTTGTTTGAAGCCTGAAATGTGGCAAAAGGTTGAAAAGTTCCAGAGGGCCGAATACATTCTCAAGGCACTGCATATGGAAACTGCACAGTACCACTTCTCTTGTCCTGTATTCTGGATGTAATTCTCAGCACATGATCTTATTCTGTATATATGTACAATGTACAGTACCACTTCTCTTGTCATATATACTAGGTATAATTCTCAGTATCTTCTCTTATTCTGTATATACAGACACTGCACAGTACCACTTCTCTTGTCCTGTATACTGGGTGTCATTCTCAGTATCTGCTTGTATTCTGTATATATGGACACTGCATGGTTGCCAACCATTCATAAATTTACAGTCCATGTCTTACAATAGCTGTACAAGAACTAGCAAAGGGGTACAGCATCAAGAATCTGCCCAGTCCGTTGCTTAAGTTAACGCTCAAATATTAAAACCACAATTCTTGTCCGTTGTACTGGTGACAGGAGACAGGTCATATCGTTAGGGCGATTTGCAAACCATTCTTTTCTTTGAGACTTCATTCTTCTGGGTCTGAACAGCAAAGAGGGGGCATCATTCTATTCCTTTTAAAGAGAGATCCACAGGAATGGGCATTTTCCCTGGCTCCAGGCTCCCATGAATTATTTTCAATTGACTTTTTTTCTGCTTTGAGACTAGTGTATGACGAACCTGACAGAACCGCATTTAGAGTTAGTCTCTGTTCACCAGGGATATAGACCAGTAGATGATTACTGTGCTGAGTGCCATAAGTAGTGTGTGGCTATTAAATGGAATGATCCAGTCCCTAGGTTCCAATTTCTTCAAGGTTTCTCTGATACATTTAAAGATTTATCCTACCCCCTGACTCCTTTGACCAAACAATGATGTTCGCTATCCGTCTATACTAATGTAAAAGAGAACGTTCATTTTTGTTAACCGTTAGTTCCAGTTCTGACTGTTGGGGTGATTCATCTAAGACTCCATTTACCCATGATGAACTCATAAAACTTGGAGCATGCTCTATTCCTTTTGACTGAAGGAATTACAGAAGTACTGGATTACATTTTTATTGTGGTCTAGTGGACCCGACCATCTTCTGAAAAGCCTCAAGAGAAAAGGAAGTCAGAAAGAGCTTCTTCCAGTGTATTCAAAAAAACGTCCAAAAAGATTTTACTTTCTGTGTGTATTTCCTATATGGATAGAAAGTTAGCTGGGGTGGCTTTTGCTGATTCTGGAGTAGCTTCAAATTTCATTGATTTAGAATTCACTGATTCACTTAGGGCTCCCTTTGTAGCGGCTCCCAGAGTCTTCACAAGTCACAGCCATTGACACTACTCCTCTGATTAACGGTTTAATCAAGTTTTGTTCCCCAAGTTTTGATTCCATGTTAATTGAGGCAATTCACTCTGAGAGCCTTGGCTTCAGTCGCATAACCCGTTAATAAATTGGTCCACAGGGGAACTACAGAATAGGGGAGAAAAATGTTTTGAGAATTGTTCGTAAATATCCGCATTGCATGTCTTGAGATAAGGCCTGAACAAATTCCTGAATATGTTAAAGACTTTGAAGACGTGTGTAAAGCAAGGTTTCTATTGGCCGTTCCCCTTTAATTCCTTGTAATGTAAATAATTAGAGATGTCCATTACCTGGCTGCATTCCTGGAATATGAAGTAACTGTACTTGCATAGTGACATCTTGAGGGTAACATGTGTCTTGCTACCATTACTTCTCTTTGTATCATATGGGCATCGGCCAAGTGCCTTGTTGGGCACTGGTCAAAGTGGAGCTGGCTCATTTGTTGATGACTTTCGGTGACTATTACTTTAGTTTATCTCATAGCTTAGTAAACTCTTTAAGCACCTACAGTAAGTTGTGTTAAGTTTTTTTTCTCCTGAGCTTCATATCCCATGGTAATACAATCTGTTTTCTCAATCTGGTTTATATGTACTTCCTTCTCATAGGTCTTATGATTGCAGATTGCGCCAATGAACTGCTTCCTGAACCAAACTTTCTAAAGGATGCATTTACAACCTTTTGGAGGACAGAGCGTCAGGCCAAGAAGATTATATCAAAGAGAAGGTTATGAAAGGGCATGTTTGGACATCAGTGTCTCCTATTGGGGCTGGGGTTGTTTCATTGGTTAAAAAGATGAAGGTCTTAGACCTGGTATCGACTACAGGGAATTAAACAAGATGTTGATTAAAAGACAGCATTCATTGCCATTAATTCTGGATTTGTTTAATCAAGTTTTGGGGGCCAAATGGTTTACTAAATTGGACCTCAGGGGAGCCTATAATGTTATTTGTATTAAAGAGGGAGTTGAATGGAAAACAGCATTTAATACCTCTGAGGGCCATTTTGAATATCTTGTTATACCATTTGGCTTAAGTAACATGCCTGATGTTTTTAAAATGTTGTTAACTATATTTTGAGAGATTGTCGGGAGATTTATACAAAGTTGTTTATTTGGATGATATTTTGATTTATTCCCCTGAATGGGATTATCATGTGCGTCATGTTAGGGCTGTGTTGTAGGTACTTCGGGAGAATCAATTATTTGATTATTCACAGGAAAAATATATAATTAGAAGGAATTAAGTAATATTTGTTAGCTTTCTATAGTATACCTTTCTTCTAACTATGATAAGGCTATAGCCTGGAGGTAGGCGGTTAGCCTTGCATGTAAATATCCTAGGGGAGGATTGTAGATTTTTGTTCTTTTTTTTTCTCCCTCATTTAACCTATAATAAAAGGCTATAGCCTTACTATATTAGAATAGAGGTTTTCTGTACTTAGAAAGCTAATACATATTTGTGTTGTAAGAGTATTTTAGAAGAAATAATACATACGTAAATAAGTATTCATTGGTTCTTTTCCTATTTAACCTTCTATATTCCTTGTAATGTAGTGAATTAGGGTTGGTTAGTTAGTTAACATACTGTATACATAGCCATTGTTCCATGTCAAGTGACCATCAGGCCATGTTCCAGAGTGGTTAAATCACAGGCTATGTGTACTCCACACTGGACATCCTTAGGAGGAGGGGCTGATAGGTATAAACCTTTGTGCACAAAGACGTAGAACTCATTACCATGGGGTGTCAGCTATGTCCTACATGGGTAGTGTGATGACAGGAGCTTCCCCATTGTGTTGCAGGCCAGGTGATTGATTATTATTATCCTTTACTATTCTGTATGTGATTTGTCTGTTTTACCTCATATATATATTTAATCACTCTTAGTAAATATTTTTATTACTAATGTCTCTATAATTATATATTGTGCCTGTGAATAAACCATCAATATGTAATAGCTTCTTCTATCCTATGGCCTTATAGTATTGAGAAGAGTGCATTTCTATATTTAGAAAGCTAATACATGTTACTGATGTCTTTATAATCGTATATATGTCTGTGAATAAACCAGCAATATGCATTAGCTTTCTAAGCATAAAAAACCTCTATTCTCAACATGATAAAGCTACAGTAAGTAGTGTATATGATATGTATTTGCTAGGACATAGCTCTAGGATATAGCTCTGTCCTCAGCATGCTGTTGTCTAGCCCTGTTAATCAAGGGAAAGGAGGGAGTGTACAGAGCACAGGGGTATTACAAAATCAATACTCGAGGATTTGAGCGCCACCCCTTAGTGGTCCAATGTGCTCATTTGCATATGACTAAACATGCAGATATCTCTGCTGCTCTTTAACATACAGACAAAATAAAAGTATTGTTTTAATCAGCATGATCAAGCCTACCAGGCAGAATTCATGGTTTAATCGGGTCATGATCATGCTGACAGAGGTTTTTTAAAGGACTCATTAGGTGATTATTATCAGATCTGTGGGGATCGAAATCCAGGCACCCCGCTGATCCCGGGCCACAGCACTTATAAGAGTGCCACAGTCTCTTCACACTATACCAAGTACAGTATAGTGGTTGTGTCTGGTGTTGCAATTTATCCCATTTACTTTAAGGGTGCCTTCACATGCAGCAGATTTTGTTGCCGGATTTTTCCTCGACTGAAAATCAGTTCAATTTCCCTGAATGGGACTTGCAGAAATCTATGTGCTTGCTATTCTATTGAATTTAACAGATTTTTAGTCAGGGAAAATTCTGCACCATGTGAAGGAACCCTAATAGTACTGAGCTGCACAAAGTCCATGAGGTAACTGGCCTAGTATGTCCTAGTATGTCCAACGGTAACTGAAGGAGCCCTTGGCTATTCCGGATGTTTTAGAGTGGTGAGTGGAGTGGTAGCTGCGCGTGTGCGGGCTGGCTTTTTTTTCCTTTCACTTCAGAGTCCCATGATTAAGATAGCAGTGGGACCCTCACTTTTTGGACATTTATTGCATATCCTATGAAAATGCCATCAATGTCCCAGAAGAAATATTCCTTTTAGCTGTGCATTCTTTTTTTCAAAAAAATTTTTTACATTGTAAAGTTGATGCTACTAATTTACTGTATTTAATACCCTATAGTGGCTGAGAAGCTGTGTCTGTATGTATGTGGGTAGGGGGTGCCAAAAAGACCTCTCACACAGGATGCCATGTAACCTAAGATCGGCCCTGTAAGTCCATTCCTGTCAATCAAGCGGCGCGGCAGCCTCAAAGGTGAAGAACTCTTGTTGAAGAGACAAATCGATTCACTTATCTATAATTCATGTGTACTACTACCAAACAGTACAGATATGCAAACTGCATCATTAATGTGCAATATTGTACGTATCCCAATGTTCAGCACTGATTTACTGTGTTAAAATTATTTTATATACAGTATGGAGGAGTGATTCAATTTTCATATCTGACCATTTACCTTCAAAAGATTACATAAAAGCGTTAACTGTGACTTTGTAATTGAAATGTAATTGTAGTTAATGTAATATTTCAGTAGATGGCAGCAGATCACTATATTCTGTCTAGGTGGTTCTTTACAGCAGGTGCTGTCTAGTAATAAATGTGGGACAGTTGAGGACGTGGCATGGGTAGAATACAGGCTGGATGGTTTGTATTGCATCAATGCTATGTTTATAGTAACTGTGTTTATTAGATCAGAGGAAATAACCTGTCTGGTCCACAGGTTGACAAAAAAAATTAAAAAATTATTGACAATAAAATAATTCACCAAGAAGGAGTTGTGGAATGGAATTAAATAAACTTTGTATGTGTGAATATATTTATGATATAATAGGAGACTTTTTTTGGGAAAACTGTACAAAGAGGCTCTAGTACCTTGTTGGGCACCTCTAGCCTTTATACAAGATGAGATACGGCTGGGCATGGAGGCATACAGTTTCCTTATGGCATCCTGCAGCATATTTGCCCACAGATGTTGTAGCTGGGGCTGTAGATCATGTAGATCTTAAATTGCCAAAGCTGGCATCATTTCTCTATTTAATTGTGTTTATTTATTTGTTTCATTTTTGGGTGGTTTTACAGAGAATCCGTCATCTGACGGGCTGTCTATAAACTCCTCCTGTCACCACACTGCAGCTTCATTATGTTACTGAGAGCTGAGAAAATGAAAAGTGGAATCTGATTGGTTGATAAGGGAAACTAAGCCAGTTCTACGTACTTTACACCATTTTGATAAATCTACCCCAGTGTTCTTCAACTCCGGTCCTCAGGGCACACCTACCAGTCATGATATGAGAATATCCCACAGAATGAATATGTGTAGTAAGTCCTGATGCACGGACACTAATTATATCACCTGCACAATACTATGAAAACCTTGAAAACATGACCGGCAGGTGGGCCTTAAGGACTGGAGTTGAGGAACACTGGGTTAGAAGACTGCAATTCTTAGGCCTGTTTCACACAGTCAGTATTATGCATCAGTATTTGTAAGCCAAAACCAGGAGTGGAACCTACAGAAAAAAGGTATAATACAAATATTTGTGCCTCTTCTGTGTTTTGGGCCCACTCTTGGTTTTGGCTTACAAATACTGATGCAAAAATACTGACCAAGTACTGACGATGTGAAAGAGGCCTTATAAATATATAAGTCTTCCAGAGCTAGTGGAGTTAGAACTGAGTCCAACCCCCCACTTCTGATCAGGTGCAGCCACTACTACCCATATTCTGAATCTCAGAGTGTCTTTTGTTTGCCACTCTTCCATTTACCAGACATTTTATAAGGAGGCCTATAAATGAAAAGTCAAGGCATTGGTATGCAGATTAAACGGTACTAGCAAAATTGCAAGTGTTTCTTCTGTAATTTAAAGGGAATCTATTGCCAGTGTTATGGTGTCCTAACTAAGGGCAACATGAACCAATTACAGATCCCTTTAATAAAATGCTGGGTCACTTTTTTTTATTGACTCAGATTTTGTTAAATCTTGTATTGAATAGCTCCAGAGCATGTCGATGAGTCCCGAATATTCATGTGCTTTTAGCTTTCACCATCCTCACCACCCGCTACTATCAATCAGTGGGCAGGGGCAGAGAATTCCCTGTAAAGACAGAGGTGCAGTAAAATGTCTACCTCTTCTACAAACACACTGCACATTGCTGTTGACTATTTACACTGGTAATAATATAGTTTTTGCAGTAGTGGCTGATCGGGCTCTCTGTCAGCCTCTGAGCCAATCAGAGTAAGCACTCTCCCCCACTTCCTGCCAGTGTCATGTGATCCTTTATTTTCTTCTTCTCTCCTGTTTTCCCTGTGAATTGTCACAATAAAATATCACTGGATGCTGTTTTTACGTGATTCATCTAAAATGAATCAAAAAAGTGAAGGTTAGTTTTGCAAATGAATCTTTGTGAAATTCATAACAAATCTGATACATTTAGAATTTATTTGCTCATGTCTATTCGGAGCACAGACAGATGCTACCTGTGTCTGGATGGTGGACAACAAAACTGTGGAAGCTACTCATGGCAAATTAAAGGGCAGTCCAGTGGGGCACCTTTGGGAATAAATGCACTAGGCGATTTACCATTTGCCCCTGCCCTCACACCTAATGCTGGTCAAGGGATCATGTGACTTGAAGGTACAAGTGACTTGACAACTGGATGGGGTAGAGAGCAGCAGGGGCCAAAATATGTAAGGTTCCCTGTTCTGTTGCAAGTGATTGACATCAGTATAGCACATGTAACACTCCAGAGTGGTGTTACCACTCCTACACCTCACTACTATCCAGGTTTGCTAACCTCAATGTCATCTCATGAATTTTATTCCAGGTCCTCCACAAATGTGTATTTAATAATGTTTGAAACTGTTTTATATGTAATGTACCTGGTGTACCAGTAGATGGCAGCAAACAAGGCAAGGCTGTACTTACTCAGAATGGACCTTTCCATGCCATTCTGACCCCCCTTCTGGAGAGGAGTGGGCTAGTCCCGCTTCCTGCAGGAAGGGTGGGGATCTAGTTAGAACCAGTTTAGCAGTACCCCCTGCAAGGGGAAGGTATGCAGGGAACGTCTCTGCTGGACGTTCCCATTCCAGCCAGATAACCTTCAGTTCTGCTGGCCAGTGAGGTAGAAATATAGAGCCTCAGCAGCCAGGAGGTAGTTCCCTGGTCCAACATAAGTCCGACCAAGGAGAAAAGTGCAGCCTTTTGAAGTAATCCAAGTTACAGAAAGCTTGTCAGTACAGCAGTGAGCAACAGAGATAGAGCAGAAGTGTTTGCCTGCCAGTTTATAATGCTAAAACTTGCTAGGATCAAGACAAAGCAACACGATTGTTGTTTGAATGCAAGTCTACTGAAGTAAAGCTGCACTGGATTTCACCTCAAGGTCTAGACCCATTTATTCCTTCATCCCTCAATTATTCCCCCTATTTATTGCTTAGGGGCCAAAGCCTGGGGTCCAGCCTTATCCAGGTAGGTAGGTCTACTAGAGACATTTCAGGCCACAAATACACCACTTGGCATTCCTACACCTGGGATGTGCATGTCAACATCCTTAGCGGGCCCTGGGGGGAGGCCGCCCGTTGCACACACCAGTGCTGCTATTGCTGGCTTCATTGCATGTGTCATGAGGAGGCAGAGCAGGCCCTCCTACACCACTGGGCTCACTTGATGTTGCACCCATGCAACAGCAATCATTACACCTCTGCACAGTGATAAATACTATATTTAGGAGGTGCACCTTAGTACTGATTTTGCATCAGGGATCCAGGCTGCAGCATGAAGAACATAGCTAGCATACAAGAGGTCGATATTAAAGATTTTGGGAGAAAAAGCCCATACTTTTAATAGAAAGCTTTGTACAGAAATGTAGACATTTATACAAAAAGTACAGGAAAGAAACAGATTTTGTAAACACAGTAAAATTATATAATTCTGTATTACTGATATAAAGCACACAAATATTTTGTATCCTAAAATTTTTGGGTTTCAAAGACATTTATATAGTAAGGTTTTGTTTAAAGTGAATGTCCACTGATTAATACCTTGCAGTTTTAGGTGCAATATTCTGCGATGATCAATTTCATAATAAATCTTGGCACTGGTTGAACCTGTTTTTCTGATACAAAGCTACAAATCTCCTGCATAGACATTTAGCTCCCTGATATAACTCTTAGTACCTGCAGGCAAAGATTACCTCACCAGCTCTGTGCTGAACCTTTGTTTTGATGCTGTTAGGGCTTGCAGTGGGTAGTATTACCTTGTAATTGCCTCTATTTACCGTTGCCTCACTATTACAAGATGTATGGCTACAATTGCTCACTGTCTTCACACACAAAACTGCAGGTTTAACTGACAAAGAGATGCTGTGATTAAAAAAACTGCAGTGTAAACCTGACTTGGGCAAAAACATATATATATATTGCGTATTTACACCACTGATGTCTCCCTTTACAATTCAGGGGGTGAGATCTGCAGAAATTCCACTGCAAAATCTGGAAACAAATCTTAATGTAAAATATGCGGATTTTGCTGTGGAAATTCCCTTATATACACCATAAGATACTGATAAACATGCAACAATCGGAATGGGGTTTAAGCTTCAAATAGTCTCACAGGGTTGCTTTGCGACACACAGAGATGTAGAAGAACATCTGCTAAAGGTGCCTAACGCAAACAGTCCCAGTACCACAAAGGAAAATTTCCTAAGACGCATCAGCCTTAGTATAACTTCCTTTTGCCATCCCCACAGGCCATTGGTTACATGGTACTCTGTGTACTCCACTTCTGATGTATTTGAAAACCATTTTAAAGAGCATCTATCAGCAGAATCAACCCTATTCAACCACGCACAATGCCTTGTAGGGTTAGCTCAAGAAAAAGGTGCTTTTAATCCAGGGGTGCTCAACGTGCGGCCCTCCAGCTGTTGTAAAACTACAACTCCCACCATGTCCTGCTGTAGGATGTCCAGGAATGCTTGTAGTTTTGCAACAGCTGGAGGGCCATAGGTTGGGCATCCCTGTTTTAGTCCATCTACAAATGACCAGTTAAGCGCACCGAGGGCGGGCCAAAGCCACTCTATGCACCCTTGCTGCTCCAGCTAGCTGCTCTCAATCCTTCTTGATTGACAGGGACATGAGGGAAGACTCTGCAGGAACCTGACCTTGTCAATAAACAAGGATAAGCAAGGGTGCACAGAGTGGCTTAGGCCCGGCACATGGGGGGGGCAGTTATTGATATTGGATAACCCGTTTAACTGCTCATCTGAATATGGATTAAAAATAATTCTTCTCCCAGGGTATAACTCAGGATGAGTACAGGATAAGCAATGTATGTACATAGTAACTCCACCAGCAGAATAGTGAGTGCAGCTCTGGAGTATAATACAGGATGTAATTTAGGATCAGTACAGGATAAGTAATGTATGTACACAGTGGCGACATCCTCAGAATAATGAGCACAGCTCTGCATTATAATACAGGATGTTATTTAGGATTAGTAAAGAATACGTAATGTAAGTACACAGTGACACCACCAGCAGAATAGTGAGTGCAGCTCCAGAGTATAATACAGGATGTAACTCAGGATCAGTACTGGATAAGTAATGTATGTAGACAGTGACTCCACCAACAGAATAGTGAGTGCAGCTCTGGAGTATAATACAGGATGTAATTCAGGATTAGTACAGGATAAGTAATGTATGTACACAGTGACTCCACCAGCAGAATAGTGAGTGCAGCTCTGGAGTATAATACAGTATTTAACTCAGGATCAATACAGGAAAGGTAATGTAATGTGTGTACACAGTGACTTAGTCTTCTCTGTAAATTAATTCAATATACACATGAAGGCAGCTGCAATAGCCACTATACCGCTATGTACATGTAGACATTATACACACACGTAGTATTACACATTCTGAAAATACTAGGATTACAAAATTCTGCATAGATACATTTCCTTGCCTTATATATAGGACTTGAGCTAAAATATATCCCAATGCTTGTAGATCATGTGCTTCTGACTGGCTCTGTAGCAATCTATGATTTGTAATTTGGTTAAAATATTGCATCATATAAACATTTAGGAAGCATAACATTAAAAGTGAACTAAAGCGTTAAAGGGGTTCTTTTAAAAAAAAAAATCTGATTACTCTGGCAGCAAAGGACACAGAAAAATCCTGGTTTGGGTATCGCCAAGTCTCCTTGCTTCATCTATTCCCTGCATTCAATGTTAAACGGAACATCTGGCCCCTAATAGAACAGTACTATCTTTGTCCATAATGCGGACATTAATAGAACATGCTTTTTTTTTTTGCGGAATGGAAATACGGACATACGGAAATGGAATGCAAACAGAGTACCTTCCGTTTTTTTTTGCGGAACCATAGAAATGAATGGTTTCGCATACAGTCCGCCAAAAAAACTGGAACTGACATGGAAAGAAAATACGTTCGTGTGCATACCTTAGGGTATGACCACTTGGTGTGTGGTCGTGAGCTGTTCGGGGGTGCGGTCGGCTGCATTCGAGATCTCCGTGGCCAATTAGGCCACAGCTGGTTTTTATTTAACCAAGCTGTGCGGTATTGAAGGTGTCGCTCAGCCATTGACAATGAAGACCAGCGAAGCCGACATGTACGTGATTGGCATTAAGGGGCTATATGGAGTGAGCTGGCACACTGAGCTCTCTCCATACATGGCGGGTGTTAGCTATATAATGCAGCAAGCACCCGCCAGCAGTGACCAGAATTGACAATCATGCTGATTTAGGTCATTTAACCCCTCAGATGCCCACATGTTAAACACCTATCCAACAGCTGAGAAGGGAATAGGAACATTGGCAGCATTCAGCCAATTTTAGACTGTTACAGTAATCAGATTTGTCTAAAATTCATTAAACTAGAAAACTTCTTTAGGGCTGGTTTTACATATAGTTGTGTTTTTCTGCACTTAAGAAGTTAGTTTTTTACACCTGAGTTTTTTTTGTTTGCGGTAAACTCCAGCTCCATATCTCCAGATGTTTGCTGAAGGTCTATGAGAAATATGAAACCCAGGACACAAGCATTTTATTTTGCTCCTTCCATTTTTGCGCATTAGTTGTCTTTTTTTCTCTTCCTTTCGTATTTTCAAAAACATGAATGCTATAGCTTTTGCAGTCTTTACAGGCATTTTGACATCTCCTTCTCTATGGGGAGAAAAAAAAAACACAAAGAAAATGCTACTGGTAAGATACATTGGGGGTCATTTATCATGTGCGTCTGTTTTGCAGAGACGCACAGCAAGTGATGAATTAGGCGAGTTGTCTTTCATCAGGGCATATACATTTGTCACAGCCATATACACGTTTTTATAACCACCGAGGAAGGAATTGGCGACTCCTGTCTAGTTTGGTATAGTTTTGAACTATTCTGGCTCGGATCCTGATTGCATTGGACAGACCTGCTGGAAATCCAGCATTGATCTTAAGGTGTAACCACTATTCTATTTTTATTTGTGTAAGGCCTCATGCACACGAACGTATTTTGTTTCCGCGTCCGTTCCGTTTTTTTTGCGGATAGGATGCAGACCCATTCATTTCAATGGGTCATCAAGAAATGCGGACAGCACACCGTGTGCTATCCGCATCAGTATGTCCGTTCCGTAGCCCCGCAAAAAATTAGAACATGTCCTATTCTTGTCCGTTTTGCGGACAACGATAGGCATTGTTACAATGGATCCGCAAAAAAAAAGGAAACACGGATGCCATACGGATGTCATCCGTTTTTTTTTGCGGATCCGCAATTTGCGGATCGCAAAACACATACGGTCGTGTGCATGTAGCCTTATTGTATGTTTCTATTAGAAAAATTGCTGTAAAGTGGCCCATTTTGAGCCTTAGCAATGCTCCTCTGTCTTCTGGTTATATAACACAGTCAGTGTTAGCAAGTCTCCACAGTTATGTAAACAGAAGACAGAGGATCGTTGCTTAAGCTCAAAATTGGTCATTTTAGAGCTACTTTTGTAATAGAAATGTATGAGTTCAGTAATGAAAGTATATTACAAAAATTGCTAGTATCACTGCCCCTATAGATTACAAAAATAAAAATAGAATGGCAGTTACATATTATATATTGAGTGGAGCTATAAGGACTATCCTATGATGATGGATGAATTCATATGAATCAGCTTAATTCCATTAACTAACTGATGTTATTTTATATGTGATTTTTTATATTTTTTAGGTTTAATTTTTTTAATATACAGCAAGGGCCCTGCTGATTTATTTGTATGTATATATACTCTTATATTAAATTGGATATAATATTATATATAGAGTTTAATCCAATTAGTCCAGGTGGAGGTGTGCCTATTATTTTCTCTATATTTAAATACAGTCATCTGTTATTGGGTTAGCCAGTTAATACAGCATCCTTTTTAGGCTACTTTCACACTAGCGTTCAAGTTTTCCGGTATTGAGTTCTGTCATAGGGTCTCAATACTGGAAAAAAACGCTTCTGTTTTGTCCCCATTCATTGTCAATCTGAACGGAACAGAATGGAGTGCTCCAAAATGCATTCCGTTCCGTTTAGTTGCGTTCCCAGACCAGAGAGCAAACCGCAACATGTTGTATTTTGCCTTCCGTCCTGGGACGCGGAGCAAGACGGATCCGTCATGACCCCTAATCTAGTCAATGGGGACGGATTTTCTCTGGCACAATAGAAAACGGATCCGTCCTCCATTGACTTTCAATGGAGTTAATGACAGATTCGTCTTGGCAATATTAAAGATAATACAACCGGATTCGTTCATAACGGATGCAGATGGTTGTATTATCAGTAACGGAAGTGTTTTTGCTGAACCCTTCCGGATCCAGCAAAAATGCTATTGTGAAAGTAGCATTAGCCATACATCTGGAGGGGTGTAGCCGCTGAATATTATTTCATACACGTTTTTATGTTTGTGTAAATAAGCACGGCACCACACATCACAGATGATCAGAACTACGCCACCCCATGAATGGAGTAAAAGGATTTGTTTTTCAACAAATTCATACTTAAAAAAAAAAGCTCAATAAGATAAATAGGCTGAAAAAACAAGGAGAAATTAGGCTCAAACCAAATTATATCCAGAAAAAACAGCAGAAGTAGTAAAAAAATTTCAAATTGATATGTGTTAGTACCCTAAGGCCTCTTGTCAGATAAGCTTGTCCTGTATGGAAGCTTTGTGTGTGAGTGTGATTTCCCGTTATGAACACTGCTCGTTTTGCAGGAGCGCACAGCATTGTAATGATTTATAATACTGTGTGTGACTGCATGACCTGTATCTACAGAATCATACTGACAGCCTTATGTCAGTAAGATTCTGTAGAAGTAAGGTGAAGCAGAGACACGCCACATTATAAATCATTATAATGCCATGCGCTCCTGCGAAACGAACAGTGTTCATAACGGGAAATTATGCTCACACACGGAGTATGATTTCTGCAAAGGACACACTCATCTGAGAGAGGCCTAAAGGAGTTGTACAAGGTTTTTTATTTAACCCCTTCACGCCCAGCGCCGTACATGTACGGCGCTGGGGCGATGCGGGCACATGGCGCCCGCTCGCGGGTGCGGCGGGCGTCATGGCCGGCAAGTCTCTGCTGTTTCTAACAGCAGAGACTTGCCGCTACTTACCGCCATCGGCGGCGTCTTCCTGGTTGATTAGATGCCGTGATCACAGTTGCGTTTCAACCCGGAAGCATTCGCTTCCGGGTGGTGTACAGACACCCCGTGTGGCCAATCGGGGTGTCTGTACACCATATGAAAACTGTAATCCTCGCTGGTGAGGATTACAGTTTTTAAAGTGCAATTCTTATTCTGGCCACTAGATGGCAGGCCAGGATAAGAAATGAGCAACTCATGGATTTCTGAGTCTATAAAATCCATAATTGCTCATAAAGAAAAAAAAAAAAGCCACAATATATAAGCCCATATTTGAGCTTTCTAATAGTAAAAAAAAAAATTTAAAAAAAAGTTAAAAAATATATAAAAAATAAAAAACATGTAAAAGTTCAAATCACCCCCCTTTCCGTATAAGTAAAAAATAAATACCTAAATAACAATAAATATAGACATCATGGGTATCACCGTGACCGAAAACGCCCTTACTTTTAAAATATTTAAAAAAAATTCCAATACGACGAATTGTGTGGCGGAAAAAAGCGTCCAAATGGCGATTTGCCGTTTTTTGTCGCTTTTTTTTCTAAAAAAAATTAAATAAAAAGTGATCAAAAAGTCATACACACCCCAGAATGGTATCAATAAAAACTTCAGATCGTCCCGCAAAAAATGAGCCCCCATACAGCTCTGTACACATAAATACCAAAAAGTTATAGGGGTCAAGATTTGACAAGGAAAAAAAAAAAAAAAGGGCAACTTTCTAATTATTTTATCACTATGAAAACGCAGGAAAAACTATACATATTAGGTATTGCCGGATTCGTACTGAAAATAAGAAACCCGTAGAACTGTAGCGGAATAGCGTTTTCTTTGCAATTTCACCCGGTTTGGAATTTTTTTCCCGCTTCCCACTACACCGTATGCAATATTAAATGGTGGCGTTGGAAAGTACAACTTGTCCCGCAAAAAACAAGCCCTCATACAGCTATGTGAACAGAGAAATAAAAGCGTTATGGCTGTTTGAAGGCAGGGAGCGCAAAACGAAAATGCAGAACCGAAAAAAGCTCCGGGGGTGAAGGGGTTACATAGCTGCTTTTGTCCACAAACAGAACCACACCTGTCCATGGGCTGCCTCTAGTATTGCTGCTCAGCTCTATCGAAGTGAATGGGGCTGAGCTACAATACCAGACACAACCCATGGACAGGTATTGCACTGCTTTTGTGAGAAAGCAGCTATGTTTTCTTAATCTTATATTCCATTTCAGGAGGCTGTCTAACTTTAATTTTTATTTTTTGTTTTCTTAGCAGAACTGTACTTTTCTTGAGTGATTGCCCCTATAAATGTAAGCACTCCTCAGACAATTGTATTACCTGTAGGTAATAAAGGGTGTGGATCCTCTATTTCAGAACCTCTCTTAGGCCTTATTCACATGCCCCTGTCCATTATGAACTCTGTGATAAGATGGTCAGTGTTTCATCTGCAATGATTTCTGTGAAGAATCCATGTTTGGTCCGTGTATCCATTTTTTTGCTCTTCACATGTCGGTTTTCAGAGTATCTCCTATAAATGGTCCAAGCAACACGTACAAAACATGGATGGCATCTGTATTGACTCTGTGTTTGTCACAGACCCATAGACTATAATGGGCGTGATGGATCTGTCAACATAGAGAAAAATAGGGCATGCTTCCGTGTTAAAACCAGAAAGTGTGAATACACAAATTTAAATGAATGGGTCCATGTGCTGTCCGTGGAGAACACTGATAGCACACGTCCATAAATCACTGACGTGTGAATAAGGTCTTATAAAGAAGGGCTCCACCTCTGGAGAACTAACAGGTGGTCCAGCAATGGATGCTGAGCAATGCCTTATTCACATGTCAGTGTTTGGTCAGTGTTTTCCATCAGTGATTTTGAGCCAAAACCAGAAGTGGAGACTACACAGAGATCAGGTATAAGGGAAAGATCACCTGGTTTTGGCTCAAAATCACTGATGGAAATCACTGACCGAACACTGACTGTGTGAATCAGGCATAATGCTGGGTAAGTGTCAGTTGCTATCTACGAGAAATATCAGCAGATTGACCCTGTGTGTTCAGCTATACTCCGGGGATCAACTCACATTTGAGGGGTGTGTCCCTTTAATATAATGTGCTGTTATATGACGAGAAGAGAACCATACTACTGAGTAAATATGACATGTACAGCCCTGAGGCGATTTACTACTGGTGCCTGTAGGCATACAAGCTTTCACACCAAGTTCGATGAAAGAACATGAGCTTGGCATGTACACCCTGCAGGGGAAGCGAGGGTGCCTTATCTACTGCACTCCCCTAAATGAGTGCACATACAAATCAAACCACATCGAATCACCACTGGAAGCAGCAGCCACACCATGAATAATGTATAATGAGGTTTTCCAGTATTATGTAACTCGAATCATTCTATAACAAATCATTCTGAAACTTTCTAATGTATGTTGTGTTTCACTTCTTCACCATTGTGAAGATTTTTGCTTGCTGTCAATGAATAGGAATATTCTTGTTTACATGGCTGCAAACCAGTAGAGACCTTGTCGCAGTTGAGGGTTTGTTACAATGTGATCCATTCTAGACAATAGTCTGTGAGGCAAACACATCAGCAGTGCTAATGTCTCTTTTCTTCATAGTTTGTTACAATGTAATGGTGCAGGTACAGTACAAATGATCATCCTGGTAGGGACATTCAAAGAAATCACAGGGTCTCATTTCGTGCTCACAAGTCTAAAATTCTGAGCTGCTTAGCTTTAGAATATATTTGTACAGGGGAGCTCTGATAGATGATATCATTCTAGCTGGCAGTAGGGGGAGCTCTGTGCATATGCATTAATGCAGCTATGTTGAAGGCAATGTGAGCTGTATACATCTGTGTACAGTGGAGGCTGCGGGTAGGGCAGGTTTGCATCCTCTGGATCTTAACATGTTAACAGATATATTCCCATTCACTGAGGCCAGCAGAGATTTTGAAAATTATAAGAAATTAAAGCACAAAGTGAATTAGAAAGTTGTAGAACTTTGAGTTAAACACTTATTAAGCTTTATTTATAAAAAAAAAGGGAAAAACCTTTAATTACAAGCCACTAACTGCACATTTTATATTAAAATGTAATTTCAATAAAATACAATAAAATATTGACATAAATTATATTTTTAGTGCTTTTATGCAATATTACATATTTTAAGTACTCAGACAATGAAAGAGGAGATTGCTGATCCGTGTCTGTATAAAGCACGTACTGTCCCATGTTTTGTGCTGTCATCGCAGTGCTCGGAGTAGCCCTTTCATGCAAATCGGTAGAAAAAACGTCAGATGTGACAGCACTGCCATGATGGCTGGAGGATTGTCATGTGATGCATGAAGGCAGCGGAGGATGTCTACAGAAGACTTGTGGGTAGGATCCATACTCATGATGGATTGCCCAATGAAGACACCAAAGTTTCTCCTTGAGAGACCTTCACTGAATGCCCATTTGCTGCTTGGTCCACACTACTTGCCGGGGAAACCGGCGGAGGTTTATATAGAAAGAGAGCGAGTAGGAAGAACACCATTCCTAATAACTGGAAAAGAGAGAAAGCACAGTGATATTCCTATATGTTCCAGAATATGCAACCCCAATTCCAAAAAAGTTGGGACGCAATGTAAAATAAAACCAGAACGCAATGATTTGTAAATCTCATAGACCCTTATTTTCTTCACAATAACTCACAGAACACATCAGATGTTGAAAGTGAGACATTTTACCATTTCATGAAAAAATGTACTCATTTACAACTTGATCGCAGTAACACATATTATAAAAGTTGGGACAGGGCCATGTCTACCATTGTGTAGCATCCCCGCTTGCGGTCTGTACACATCTGGGCAGTGAGGAGACCAATTGCTGCAGTGTTGGGAGAGGAATGGTGTCCCATTCTTGTCTCATGTAGGATTCTCGCTGCTGACGCCCCAAATGTTTTCTGTTGGTGAAAGGTCTGGATGCGGGCAGCATGGCAGCACCTGGACTCTTCTTCTGTGGAGCCATGCTGTTGTGATGGATGCAGTATTTGGTTTAGAATTGTCTTGATGAAATATGCAAGGAATTCCCTGAATAGGAGCCTTGGATAGGAGCATATGCTGTCCTAAAACCTCTACATACTGATCAGCATTGGTAGTTCCTTTCCCGATGTGTAAGCTGCAGGCACTAATGCAAACCCATACTATCAGAGATGCAGGCTTTTGAACTGTCTGCTGATAACAAGCTGGGTGATCCCTCTCCTCTTGAGTTCACAGGACACAGCGTCCATGGTTTCAAAAAAGAATTTCATATTTTGAGTCATCTGACAACAGAACAGTTTTCCGTTTTGCCTCAGTTTGTTTTAAATGAGCTTTGACCCAGAGAAGACTATGGGTTTCCTGGATCGTGTTGACATATGGCTTCTTTATTGCATGAGTTTTAACTTGCAGTTTTGGATTACATAGCGAGCTGTGTTCCTGAGCCTATGCAGTGATATACAAGACAGAATCATGTCTGTTTGTGATGCAGTGCCTTCTGAGGGCCCATAGATCACAAGCATCCAATATTGACCGTTGGCCTTGTCCCTTGGATTTCTCCAGATTCTCTGAATCTTTTGATGATATTATGTACTGGAAATGCTGGGATATTCCAAGTCTTCACTTCGCATCCGTTCAGAACGGATCCGTTTGTATTATCTTTTACATAGACAAGATGGATCCGTTCTGAACTTCATTGAAAGTCAATGGGGAACGGATCCGTTTACTATTGTGCATGAGTAAATGGATCCGTTCCCATTGACTTACATTGTAGTCATGACGGATCTGTCTCCATTCCGCTCAGTCAAGCGGACACCAAAATGCTGCCTGCTCCAGAGCGGAATGGAGACGGAACGGAGGCAAACTGATGCATTCTGAACGGATCCTTATCCATTCAGAATGCATTAGGGTAAAACCGATCAGTTCAGGACCGTTTGTGAGAGCCTGGGACGGATCCCACAAACGGATCCTGCTGATGCAAGTGTGAAAGTAGCCTAAGTTAATTTTCTTCATGAAATGGTAAAATGTCTCACTTTCATCATCTGATATGTGTTCTATGATCTACTATAAATGAAATATGGATTTTTGATATTTGCATTGCATTCTTTTTATTTACATTTTACACAGCGTCCCAACCTTTTTGGAATTGGGTTTTTACATGTAAATTGTTCAAATAGCAACTGCCTCGTCTTATTATTGGGATCCCTTTAGCTACAGGAACTATCAAGCCATTTCCCTGCAGATTTACAGCAAATGAAAACGACTGAGGTCTGCACTCTTGTATACTGATCGGTGCTCGAAAAAGGACCTTTCAGTCTATCAATACAGTTCAGAAATTTGCATCACTCAACTGACCCTCACCAGCACACTGCGATTATGTATATGCACCAACCAAAGATGTTACTGCTGAGAAAGGTCCTGTTGGGCCGAATCGTCTGTTTTTTTTTGGAATATTTTGTCTTCAATATTTATTATACCTAAGTGGATTGTACTCTGGATACTTGGTTTCTCACAAAGATATATATAATTGTCTGGATCCCATAAGCAGAGTATCGACTGCCATAAAGAGCAACTTGTAAACTGCTGTGATCGACTCTCTGATGTGTTGCAGAGTCCTAATTGTTCTAAAGTTGAGCCAGCTCGGGTAACCACGACAAAAACACATATAATATGTGTTCCTCGTAAATAACTTCCTCCTTTATTGTAGTGAGCAGTGAATATATACACTACTCACAAAAAGTTAGGGATATTTGGCTTGTGGGTGAAATTTCATGATGAACCTTAAAGGAAACCTGTCAAGTCAGAAACACATATAAAACCGAGAGCATTACCTTATAGTAGCCCCCAGTCTGTTCCTAATGATGGGTTTGATGTGTTATACTGAGGCTCAATAGGTGAAAAACACAATCTTTTAAGCGCCATCAGCGCTGTCTTTCAGGTCCGTTTCAAGTCAAGGGGGCAGTGGCTTCCTTGCTTGAAGTCAAGGTAAGCACGCCCCCTCTCTTGTGATTGACAGGATGCAGCACTCCCATGTCCTGGTCGCGCGACTTCAGCGGCGCACTGCGCATGCGGGAGCGGGAGCTTTTCTTTTAGCTTCCTGCTGCGCTGAAGCCAGGCGGGCAGCGGCAGCAGGACATGGGAGCGCGCCTTACTGCATCATGTCAATCACCAGAGAGGGGGCGTGCTTACCTTCACTTCATAGGCCAAAGAGCATCTACGCTGGACAAGGGGGCAGTGGGCCTCAGTGCTGATTACTGATGAAAGTCGATTCACACTGAGCAGAAATGATGTCCGCCAATGATGTTGGAGATGTCAAAGAAAGTGCTATGTAGTAGCCACTGTTTTCACCAGACGAGCCTTTGGTGATGGTGTTACAGTGTGGGCAGGTGCATCTAGTCAATACAGAACTGCCTTACACTTTGTGAATTGTACAGTGACAAGCCCATACTACCTGAATAACATCATTAATCCAGTCATTGTGCCTCTGCATGAACAACACAGGCCTAATGTCATCTTCATGGACAACAATGCACCAGCTCATCGAGGTCACATCATTAAGGAACGGTTGCTGGAGGCTGGGATACCTAAAATGGAGTGGCCTGCACTTTCTCCAGACCTGATTACCATTGAAAACCTATGGGATCAGCTGAGCCGCCATGTAGAGGTGCCTAACTCTGTACCCCAGAACCTCAATGACCTGAGGAGTGGGATGTACCCCAGAACCTCAATGACCTGAGGGCTGCCCTTCAAGAAGAGCGGGATGTCATGCCTCAGCAGACAATAAGTTGACTTGTGAACAGCATGAGACGTCGTTGTCTATCTGTAATTGATGCTGAAGGCCACATGACAAGTTATTGAGACACTGACATTTTTGTGGGGTATAACCACCACTGGTGTTGGCTTTTGTTTCAATAAACTGTCTCAGATGAGTAAATCACCATTGCTGCTTCTACTTAAATGCCTTACTTTCATGATATAATATCACTGTAGCGTGAACCTTTTACATAAATTTCACCTGAAAGCCAAATATCCATAACTTTTTGTGAGTAGTGTATACACACATTTTATCACAAAAAGCAGTAAAATTGTCATGTTTAGTGAGACAAAAACATTCAGCCTTGACTTAGTATGTCTAGCTAGAGATAACAAAAATTCAAAGATTAACATGGGGAGAGTAGGGGCCCACTGTGGATTATATACGCTTTCTTCCACAGGATACAACATGGATTTCTTTCACAATCCCCCTCCTATCCAAGTCCATGATAAAGATTTTGTTAGATCGATTTAAAATTAATACATCTACAAAATGGATGCCCTTATGCCTTCCCTCACACTACTGATGCATCTGCAAGGAAGCTGAATTGGAATTCTCTGATGGCTTGCAGGATCTCACACTGCCCCTGCAGCTAAGTCAGGAACATCCTCGTGCGACCTAGGATTGCAATGTATCCGAGCAGCCATAGAAATGAATAGCATTACAGCACGACTCGCATATTTGCCACAACTATGACCCCAGAATCGCAATAAATCAATCCCAGCTGGACTTTGTGCGATTCTGGGGTTGCAATCACAGCAAACGTGTGATTCACACTGCGACCCCATTAATTTCTACACTGTGATACTTTGCACACAACACATTTTGAGCCCAAAATCGCCCTATAGCCATACCCTAAACTGACAGCAGGGTGTTGCCATTCCCCTTTGAATAGGGGTGTGTTGATATACTCTGCCAGTGTCTACGCTGATTGGACATACCATTTAGGGATACGTCTTATCGCAAAGTTTTTAAGATATTTCCAAGAGAAATAAAAGAAAAACAACAAAGGCAAAGTTCTAAGAAAAAGAACCCTAGTATTGTTACTTTATAGGGAATAAAAGTATTTACTAAAACAGACATCTCATGAGAGCTGAGTGGTCTTCTTCAGGCACTCTCAAATATAACTCAGGCCAGGGCTTCATATTGCATGGATTTTTACCTGTGATTTCCTGTGAGTCCTTTTTACTTAAAAGAACAAGTGTATCACATGATACTTACCAAAGTTTCAGTTGGTAAAACAGGGCCATATAAACCCCAACCACTGGGAATGTCCAGATCCTGTCTGGAGGCATCCACTTATGGGTGGGGTTTATGCTAACCCCGACCATTTCCAGCCCGGGACACCACAAATTTGCTGGGACTGTCTCTGAAAATCAGGGACAGTCCCGCAAAACTCGGGACAGTTGGCAACTATGTATATATATAACTAAATGTGACTATTCTATGCAATCTATGAAAAAATGGGTTACTGGTTTTCTAGATATCATTTTTGGTCGTCACTCCATGTATTCTATTTCCTGCCCAAAGTCTTTAACTTTTCCTGTGATTGGAATTTTAGCATAACTGTCTCGCTTAAAGGCTATGGACACCTTTGGGGCATTTGTTTTTATTATTGCTTTCTACTCATTTTGGGCTAAAAATCATTTTTTGATGGGTCTTTATTAAGATTTTTTAACAGTTTTTCTTCTGTAGTTTTCAGTTTCATTGTACTTGCAAGCTCTCTGCTTCAGACTGAATCCTTCAGAGAGCTACTCTGTCGGCTGGATATTGTAGCCTTTATCTCTGAACTCCTAACAGCTTATTAACACTCATTTAAGCTACATTATCAAACTGATAAAAGTTTAGCTATAACAAGAGTTTATGGGATGTTGGGAAAGCACAGATAAGATCAAGCCAACAAATCTATACAGTATGAAGCAGAGACCCTGCAAATGCACTGAAATTAAAAGCTGTAAAAGAAAAATTGTTGAAAATTACCCCGATGGTGTCCATAGCCTTTAATACTCTTGGTTAGACCAGGGAGGAGTGAGGGGTCATTAGCATCAAGCTGTCCCCAATGGGGCTCCCAATCTAAATTCCCTATTAGTATGTCTATTGAGTACTCGGAGGAAGTCCACGCAAACTCCAGGCAGATGTTGTCCTTAGTCGGATTCGAACCTAGGACCCCAGTGCTGCAAGGCACTAGTGCTAATACCTGAGCCACCATGCTGCCCTTTCACATGTTCATGATGACATCCATGACAAGACAGTCAGTGGTACATCTGTGATGGATCTGTGTTTGGTCCGTGCGTCTGTTTTTTGCCTTCCATGTGCCATATGTGTTCCATGGATACTGCTAGGCTGAAAATTAGTTTCCAGAGAATCTCCAACTAATAGACTGTGAAAATCACTGACAGATCACGGATGCCAACTGTGTTGTGTCAGTGGTTTTCACAGACCCAGACTTCAATGGTCATGTTTGTTCCACATCACAGACCAAAGCAGTGCATGTATGTGTGGTTTTTACACTGACCCACAGTCAGTGGAAAATCACCCATGTGTAAATACATTGACGTGTAAAGGAGGCCTAATATATATTCTTCCCTGTGCAGTAGAGACATAAACTGAGATGACTTTGTTCTCTCTGCGATGACTGCTACAGAAGGACAATATACGGTATTTCATTTTCATTGGCATAGTACTGATGAGGTGGTGTACTCACCTTGTAAACAAGGCCCGCTATGAGCATATAGCTGCTCATGGCTGAATTTTGGTACATGTAGCACGACCCCTTCTCTCCAATTTGGTTTTGCCAGAGCAGGCACGAAATATCAATTATGGATCCAAAGGCGATGGGTCCAGGGATTCCACCTAGGAAAGATCAGAAGGTAGTAATCAAGTAGTGATCACGGGCAGGGAAAAATTCATATGAAGGAAGACAAAGGCCCTACATGTGATCCTATAGTCATGTTTAATGTATAGATACAGCAGAGACGAGTTTGTTACAACTCACTGCGACAAGAAGGGCATCTAAGGTTATACATTATAGAGAAACATACAGCACTAGAGCATTATAACGGTGTACACATAAAACAGAAGACAAATTCAGTTCTGCTACAATTATATAAATTAAAGAACTCCCGGCAAAAATTTTATTCCATGTCCTGCTAGAAATGTACATGATGTAATCTGTAGTGAATGTCATTTTCTTACCAGTGTCTGAATTTTTGACTTATATCATCCTGAAGTTTCTTATCTGTGTCATGTGACCAGCAATTAGACCCACCAACTCACACATAGACTTATGTGTGGACAGGAAGTCTAATTCTCTATGTATTCCTATGAGACTGAAAGTGAGGCTCCCATAGGAATGAATAGAGCAGTTACTGGCTTTCTGTCCTGGGTCAGTTGGAGGTCAGGGAGTTGGTCACATGACCCAGCTACAATAAGAAGAGTTTTTTACTCACAGAAACAGTCACTGATAAGAAAATGACAATCACTACAGATTATATCATGCACCTTTCTAACAGGTCAGAGAATAAAAATTTTTGCGGGAGTTCTTCTTTAAAGGGGTTGTCCGGGTTCAGAGAAGAACCCGGACATACCTGCAATTTCACCCAGGCAGCCCGCCTGAAGAGGGCATCGGAGCATCCTATGCTCCGATGCCCTCCTTTGCCCTGCGCTAATTAGCGCAGGGCAAAGGAATTTCGCCGGGTTCCGGTGACGTACCGGTCCCTGCCGGGCAGAGGCTTCCGCCGGCAGTGAGTCGGTGACGTCATCGGCGCTGATGGACAGGCTTCAGCGCTGCCCTAGCCAGTAAAACGGCTAGGGCAGCGCTAAAGCCGGCCCATTAAGGCCGGTGACGTCACCGAACTCACTGCCGGGCGGAAGTACCCGCCCGGCAGCGAGTATTTTCAAAACAAGAGACCTTGCCCTGCGCGATCTAGCGCAGGGCAAGGGGGGGGCATCGGAGCATGAGATGCTCCGATGTCCTCTTCAGGCAGGCTGCCTGGGTGAAATTGCAGGTATGTCCGGGTTCTTCTCTGAACCCGGACAACCCCTTTAAGTTCTGGTAGTTACTGCAGCTTTTGGTAGTGGTGCATAACTCTAGTTCAGAAGAGCCCTTACGTAAATCTTTACTGACCATGACAGCAGTGTTTTTAGGGAATGTTTGTTGCGCCATTGCAAATCTCCTAGCTTTTCTGAATACAGCTCATATACGTCTCCACTGTTACAGATTGCAGACCACCCCGTGTAGTCTGATCCTGCAGTCCCTCTTCTAAGAAATAGGGGCGATGGAGAGTAACACATGGCTGCAGGGACATATAGGTCTGTACACGAGCTGTACACACAAAACAATAGCTTTTCAATTCTAACTATTATCTTGTTTCATTTTTTTTTTTAATTTTAGATGCATTATTTTGAAGCAAAGAAAATTTTGGTTGCAAAAGTATAAATACCCTTTCAAGAGGACCTGTCGCCACAAAATGCAGTGCAATCTGCAGGCAGCATGTTATAGATCAGGAGGAGCTGAGCACATTGATATATAATTTTATTGGAAAAGATTCAGTAAAACTTGTAATTTATACATTTAACCCCTTAGTGACCAGCCTGTTTCGGGCCTTACTGACCAAGCAATTTTTTTTTTCATTGTTGCCTTCCAAGAACTATAACTTTTTTATTTTTCCATCTATGTAGCCGTATGAGGGCTTATTTTTTCGGGATAAGTTGTAGTTTTTAATAGTGCCATTTTGGGGTACACATAACTTACTGATTAACTTTTATTAACTCTTTCTGGGAGGGGGATGGGAAACAAACAGCAATACTGCCACTGAGTTTTTACATTATTAATTTTGAGGCATTTGTTTTTCAGCATAAATAACATTATAACTTTATTCTCTGGATCAGTACAATTAGAGCGACACCAAATAGATATAGTATTTTTTATATTTTACTACTTTTGCGCAATAAAACACCTTTTTTTAAAAAAAATAAGAAAATGATCTTGCATTGCTGCATCCCAAAACCCATAACTTTTTTAGTTATTTTTTTACAGAGATGTGTAAGGGCTTGACTTGTATTTTTTATTGGTATAATTTTCGGGTATATAACACTTTTTGATCGCTTTTTAGTCATTTTTTGTGGCGAATAAACAAAAAGCAATTCTGGCATTTTTTAAAATTTTTTTTATTTTTTTACGGTGTTCAGCAAATGGGATAAATTACATCATAATTGCATAAAGCAAATTATTATGGATGCGATGATACTAAATATGTGGAGGAGATGTATTTTTGCAATTTTTTCCATTAAAAAGCATTTTTGTTTGTTGAATATTTTCCTACAAATCTACATATCAATCAGCTCAGCTCCTCCTGCTCTGTAACAAGCTGCCTGCAGACTGCACTGCATTTTAGGGGTTGTCCCATGACTACAACTTAACCCCCTATCTATAGTGTAGGGGGAAAGTGTCTGACTGCTGTCCCCCCCCCCCCCCCCAATCTCTAGAATGGGGGCCTGAGTTGCCCCATTTGAATGAAGGAGGTGACACATGTGTCTGACGCTCAATTCAACTTTATGGGGCTCCATCATTCTCAAAGAGGTGTCCTGTTTAAATGGTGGAACACAGACTACCGCTCTCGTGATCAGAGGGGCCCCAGCGATCAGACCACTGCCAGTCAGACACTCATTTCTTATTCCGTGGCTAGAGGGATAAGAAGTCACAGGACAACTCCTTTAAATTCTACTTAAAGAGACAGATATTGGACAACTTATCAAAACAGTTTTTAATCTATGCTTAAAAGGTATCTATATATGAATGCTATCTAATTATACATATCCAATAGTAAATTGTCATAATGTTCCAGGTGCATGCAGTAATTCAAGCATGCAAAGCCTTATACATGACCTAGATGTGTTTTATCATCAGCCACCATTGTATTACAACATCCAGTCACTCCTCAGTGCCATCTTATGAACGTAATGTATCATGTTATCTGCACAAGCCATCCTATCAGTGAATGTAAATCTCGCTATGGACAGGCAGCTCTTTACTAGTTAAGCTTAGGTGGTAATAATATATTAAAGACCCAGCCTATTAGCTGAAAGCACTTTGCTCTGAGAACAGGGCCGAGCAGGGCAGATAAAATGCAGGAAATGCTGAGTTTATCATTAGGGTTATTGAGTCCATTAGTGTAAGTGCTTCTTGTTATTCCATACCTAATGTCCGCACTAATATCCACTGGATCCCAAGTGCAAAGGAACGCTGACTATCTGAGACACACCTAGAATACAAAAGCATCATGGGAAAATACATGGTTAAAACATTGTGTCTGTTCACAGAATTTTTGAATCATGCATCAATAGCACTGTTTATCTGACGTCACAATATAAATACTGATGACCGATCCTCAGGATCTCATTGGTGAGGGTCCAACAGCGAGGTCCCCTGCCGATCAGCTGTTTGACAAGGCACCGGCGCTAGACTAGGGAAAGATGTGAGAAGGCCGTTGCCTTCTCAAACAGCTGTTTGTTGGGGATCCCAGGTGTCAGATCCCCACCGATCAGTTACTGATGACCTATACAGAGGATAGGTCATCAGTATTTAAGTCTCAGAAAACCCCTTTAAGGTTGGATTTACATGTTCATATTTCAGAGTCCGTATTCCGGATGTGTGTCCCGGCCTGACGATGGGTTTTTGGCCTAATAGGGATCAGTGAGAGAACAGGCACCGACAAAGAGGTTGGAGCATAAAATAGTGTTGTATGTCAATCTAAGTGCTTTATTCACATCAGTACTGCTCTGTACTTCACTATAATGTCCTACATGGCGCTTCTGTGAGTGCATGAGTGAGTGAGAAAGAAAGAGAGAGAATTATGACACAGAATCTCCTGTTTTCTCTATGTGCTATATATGGGAGACATGACTGCAGCTAATCTCCACAAACTAAGAATTACAGATGGAGCCTTCAGAGGGGAAGCTGATAAAAATGCTGGGTACAAGCTATACAGTAAATTGGGTGATATAGTACTACTTCTCATGAAATTCTGAAAAGTCATCTAGAGCAGAGATGGCCAACCTGCGGCTCTCCCGCTGTTGCAAAACTACAACTCCACCAAGCCCAGTCAGCCTACAGCAGGGCATGGTGGGCGTTGTAGTTTTACAACAGCTGGAGAGCCGCAGGTTGGCCATCCCTGATCTAGAAGGTAGATGCATTAAATGCAGCAATGATGTTCTGATGATTGCAGAATTAGTCACATGATCTCTAGGAGTCAGAAAGTTTACCGCTGCCTGCCATTTATACACAGCACTTACAGGAAACAAGAATTAGATAAGTAATAAGTGATTGCATGCATACAAGATATCATCCTATCCTCCTCCACATACACATATATGCATTTTCAGCTTAGCCAAAAGGGGAGGAAAATAAATGGATGCCAGACACCACTGCCACTGCTTATCAACCAGGAGAAAAAGGATAAAAAGGCTTGAAATCCAGTCGTACTGAGCCTTGACTGGCACTGTCCTTTTATGCATTAGACAAATATCTCATGTGTACGGCTAGCTTAACTATAAGGATACCTCAGGGTTGCAGTCAATGCAGGAATACTGCACAGGAATGTAAACAATATTATAGTGAAAGTGAATACTAAAAGCAGAGACATCTTCTGGCAGGAAGACGAACATTTCCCCGATACGGCCTGTGCACCCGACAAGGAAATATTTGACGCAACACAGCTGCAGTTTTGGTAAACCTGGAGAATAAAATGAGATGGTCATTACATAAAATATATATTAAAAACACAGACGCAATAAATGTGCCTCAATTAATTATCTCTGCTGTTACATAGGACTGCAGACAGACAATGGTGCAGCCACATGACATCGTCAGGCCTGCAGCATCAGTAATATTATATACAGAATGCAAACTTACAGCCTCCCAACACCATAGGTCCAATTACAAAATACACATATATGCAATCAACGTCTGATGGTGGCCCCATCAATACCTAGAATGCAGCCTGTCTGAGTTTTCACCCAAATAGTTTCACTGCTGTACCTACCACTATGTTGGAATCACAAAGGGGCTTCAGTTATCTTAAGGGTGCTGTATAGCAAGTGACGTCAAGGAAGTCACTGTAGAGAAAACCAGCTGAAGGATCCATGGGATATCGATGGAGACCCCAGCAGTTGGAAGACCACCATATATATGTCAGACATCAATATTCTATCAATGCATATAATGGGTAAGACTACTTTAAATAGTTATATCTATATGATATTGTTTTACTCATTTTGGGCAAAAATAGTCTTTATTAAACAATTTCAGGCATTTTCGAGTTGCAAGGGGTAAAGATCAGTCTGTTTGCAGAGTATCACTTCTCAGTCCCTTCAGCTCATGTGAAAAGCCTTATCTCTGATCTCCTGACCTCATATACACTCATTATAGCTAAACTGTTATCAAACTGATAAGAATATGGCTTATATGAGTGTTTATGAGGTCAGGGGATCGGAGACAAGGCTTCACACAAGCCATCAGCTGACGGGCCTGAGAAGCGATACTCTACACACAGACTGAGTTTAGACCCCTGTATCTTAAAAACAGCTGAAAATTTTTAATGAAGACCAAATGGAAACATTTGTAGCCCAAAATGAGTAAAATGTAAACATAAAAAATTGCCCTGAAGGTGTCCATAGCCTTTTAACTTAGATGTCAAACAATTGGCCAAATGACGAGTTGGGCTCCAACTGACATCTCTAAAAACATTTTAATAAAACTCCACAACTCTATCAATAGTGATTACTAGATGTCTATGAGTAATATCCACATATAGAGCTGACAATACCTTTTTACCATTGTTCTGTTCCATGTATGTTCCTGAGCACCCTGCATAGCAGGCAGAGTAGTACATGATTCCATCTGTTCCACAGACAGGACTATAATGATCCTCCACACAGCCACAGTCGGCATTACATGCAGCAGACAGGTTGAGCCTATTTTCCCAGAGGACACTGGAGAAAAAGGACATAGGGCATTAAGTCTAATATCTCCAAACCCAACAGATTAGAAATTACAGTCCCTCTGACCAAGTACAACCTTATATGAAAATCAAGTGATATTACGATCCACTGGGCAAGATTTTAGGAGGCTGAAAAAACTTGATGGCAACTGGAGGCATAGTTATAGGGCTTAAAGGGAGTCTGTCACCTCATTTTCACCTATATAACTAACAGCACTGCCCCACAGAAGATTGCATACACATCCCAGACATACCTGTGTGCACTGTGTGTCTGTATTACATGTCCAGGAAAAGCACTTTTATTCTGCAGGAAAACAGCTCCCAAGTGCCCGACTCTGCTGCTGCAAGTGCTCAAAGCAAACCAGACTGAAGAGTGGAGGGCTGCTTTAGCTGCTTATATCTTGGGATTGGTAGCAGATAGAAAAATGGTTCTGACCTCCTTTGAAAGCTGACATTCACAAGCTTTACAATGATACCAAAATCACAGCATATCCAGTATATCATAAGATATAGCTGTTAGAAATCGAGTTGGGAGAGAATGTTGTTTTTAGTTTCACTTTCAGCCAGGCATTTGGAAGCTGTTTTCCTGCAGAATAAAAGTGCTTTTTCTGGACATGGGATACAGACACAAAGTGCACACAGGTATGTCTGGGATGTGTCTGCAATCTTCTGTGGGGCAGTGCTGTTAGTTATATAGGTGAAAATTAGGTGACAGACTCCCTTTCAGCCCTATAACTATGCCTCCAGTTGCCACCAAGTTTTTCCAGCCTCCTGAAATCTTGCCCAGTGGATCGTAATATCACTTGGTTTTCATATAAGGTTGTACTTAGTCAGAGGCACCGTAATTTCTATGGGTTCATTTTGGAGGCCATACTGGTTGTCACCAGCTTCCTGTTTCAAGGACTTATAACTTAAGGGCTAGCTAGGTTCAGGGCATGGAAAACTGGACAATTTCCCAGAGCCCTGAATTCTTTGGGGGCCTTCAAGGGACTGGACCCTGATAAGTAATGTCTGAGACCTGAGCATACAAGCTTGCCTTCCCTGGACCACCAAGGGCCTTACTGCTAATCCTTTGACTGTCCAGGACTTTTACTATTAAAGGGGTTATCTGGTCTTTTTAAGAAAATCCTAGAGTATTCTCACCTGTGGACGAAAGATCATTTCCTCAGGACTTACCCATTAGATGAATGTCGCTGTCTCTGCTGCTCTCAGACTGGCTGAGGGGTTGTTCACTCAAGTCCCGACTGGAGCTGAACAGAAAGACTTGGGAACATATCCAGTTGGGATCTGAGTGGAAGAGTCCTCTGAGAGAAGCAGAGACAGCGGCATTGGTGGAGGGACAGATGGGTGAGTACTCTGGAAACCATCTTTCATCCTCAGGTGATAAGACTCCAGGATTTCCTTATAAAAAAAAGACCAGAGAACCCCTTTAACCTTTTCACTATTTTGACTTTGTAGGGTAGTAATATGTGGATAGTGAATGATAGTATTGTGTAGGAAATATATGCCGGTGTTATGTAAGCTCCATATGGTGGTATTATTTGAATAATGTATGGATGTATTATTTAGGCTTTTTATGGCAGTATTACTTGGGTACTCAATAACAGTATTATGTAGTACTGTATGGTGATAAGTGTCCAAATGGCGAGTGGCAGGCCCTACTTGATCTGCTGCCCAGAGCCCCATTTTGTACCACTCCTGCCTGGATAATAGTAATGTTCATACCTTTCAGCGTAGGGTGCAGTCACACCAGCCATAGGCATGTTGGGACAGCTGAGCAGGAATATGAAAATTGACATCAAACTTAGAAGAGTACATAGGATACAAAATCGGATAACTCCTGAGCAGTGAAGTTTTAATTTATTGACTATAAACCCCCCAAGGAAGGTTCCTCCACCCCCGGCAGGGACCACCAGAAACCCTGTGCAAAGAAGAAGAAAAGGGAAGAGTCAATTTAAGACCAGAGAGAGATACGGTAGAGAGATGTAGGGCTTAAAGGGTGGAGCATGACACAGGGAGTCTCTCTTTATAAATTTTTGAATCCCGGTGTCATGCCCCGCCCTGCACTTAGCATAACACAATTAGCATAACTTTGCCT
This sequence comes from Rhinella marina, assembly GCA_900303285.1. NCBI lineage: Eukaryota > Metazoa > Chordata > Amphibia > Anura > Bufonidae > Rhinella > Rhinella marina. The sequence continues at coordinate 75,802 of ONZH01021569.1, read as the reverse complement.
GGAGTGTTCCTTTTAAAGGGTTTCTGTCACCAGTTTTGGGCATATAAAACAGGATGACATTTGCAATGTGCAAATGTCACCTGATGCCCAAACTGGTGATCATTTTTTTTACTGGTGCCCCCGTTTTTGAAATAAATCAACTTTTGTGGTATGCAAATGAAGCTTACTAGGTGCAAGGGGCGGTAACCCTGCACCTAGTAAGCGCCGTTTTCCTACCTTTATTCACGCCCCCTTTGTTGTGATAGACAGGGCCAGGCAGCTCGCTCTAGCTGCTCCTGGCCCTGTCCGTGCTGAAAATCCCGCGCCTGCGCCGTTCGGACTTCATTCGGCGCAGGCGCAGTGAGTGCCGATTGCTGCCGGGCTCCCGGCTTCCTCACTGCGCCTGCGCCGATGACGTCACAGAACACCCAGAAGAGAAGGCGGCGCAGGCGCAGTGAGGAAGCCGGGAGCCCGGCAGCAATCGGCACTCACTGCGCCTGCGCCGAATGAAGTCCGAACGGCGCAGGCGCGGGATTTTCAGCACGGACAGGGCCAGGAGCAGCTAGAGCGAGCTGCCTGGCCCTGTCTATCACAACAAAGGGGGCGTGAATAAAGGTAGGAAAACGGCGCTTACTAGGTGCAGGGTTACCGCCCCTTGCACCTAGTAAGCTTCATTTGCATACCACAAAAGTTGATTTATTTCAAAAACGGGGGCACCAGTAAAAAAATGATCACCAGTTTGGGCATCAGGTGACATTTGCACATTGCAAATGTCATCCTGTTTTATATGCCCAACACTGGTGACAGAAACCCTTTAAAGGACTGAAGGTAGCATATTTAATTTTCTATGATTTGGGTTGTCTTCCTTTCTAGATGATTTCTGCTGTCGAGGTCATTTTCTTGTCTTCGTTGTGATTTGGGGCCGTGGAGGATCCTGTGAACCCCTTTAAAAATAAGACTGAAAACAGGCACTATAGTAAATGTGCCCCACTGAGGTGAAAGGCAGAGTGAGGCCTTTGGATTGAGTATCCTAACCCTGTGTATGGCAACGTGGAAGGAACTGTTGGTTCTTTATTTGGTGAGCAGCTCAGCGTTACAGCACATCCTTCACAGGATCCTCCACTGCCCCAAATCAAAACAAAGACAAGAAAATGACCTCGACAGCAGAAATCATCTAGAAAGGAAGACAACCTCTCGTCTAATTCTTATTTTGAGACTAATTTTGGAGTTGTTTTGCGCCTTATGTCCCATGTATTTATGTAGATGCACCTTTATTTGCACCTGAATTAGACGCATAAATGCATATTTCTACTGCACTCCTGACCAGGCTTTTTTCCATCTGTTTTGAGGGGGACCTTGCGCAATTTTTGCATTGAACGACACAGAATTGTAACTTTTTATTGGTCATTTGCACATTTTTTTTCATGAGCAAACCAAAGAGACAAGCATTAGTGAACATGAAAATGTTGTACTGAAAAGGAACCACTAGAGGTCAGACTAATTCCAATACGCTTGGTCTAAGGCTGTCATGGCTAACCTCTGGCACTCCAGCAGCGGTAAAACTACGACTTCCAAAAAAGGGACTAAAATAGTCGCAAGTCCCTTGATAAATGAACCCCAGTGTATGAGTGCCTCACCTTATTGCAATAAGGAACGCATCGTGCAGCATGTATTTTGATTGACTTCCCCTTTAGGAGGTGTCATAAAGTCCTAAAAAATCATCTTAGTACATTAAAAAAGTTCTGACACGGTGCTTAGAATAAAAATGACATTGACAGACTAAACATTGTGGGGAAGATTTATCAAAACTGGTGTAAAGTAGAACTGGCTTAGTTGCCCATAGCAACCAATCAGATTCCACCTTTCATTTTCCACAATTACAGGAGGAATCTGATTGGTTACTATGGGCAACTAATCCAGTTCTACTTTACACCAGTTTTGATAAAACGGATCAAGCAATTTGGTAGCTCTGTTACATAATAAGCTTTCGCAACTACCACCCCCAATAAAAAAGATATATAATATAATATTTCTGTCTGCTCCAAAGAAATGAATGGGAGCAGGGGCCGTGCGTACACAGTACGCTCCCATTCACTTGTATGGGAGCAGCAGGGAGCAGCGCTTGGTGGTGGACGGACCCTGGGAAACCCAGCTCTCCCCGCTCCATTCTCGTTGTAGGTTCGGGTCCCAGTGGGACCTGATTGTCTATCAGACAATGGGGACATATCCTTGCGATATGCCCCTATTGTGTGTGATGGGAATACCCCTTTAATGTCACTAACAATATTGGCAGGTGTTGTGAAATGTAGTGAAGTAAAATACATAAACCACCGTATCTTCTTTTGTAGATCAGCTTTGCTCTTCTGTAGTGATATTTCCATCCACTGGTTTCCGCTACGGCGCCTGTAATGTGGTTTCCTCTCTTAGTATATGAGTTAAGAGTCTGATGACTCCTCTTAAGAAGAATTACTGCAGCACAATGGAGGTTTAGAACTCCGATTTCTCACGAAATCGTGTTCATAGGTGAGATCAAGTAAAGATCCTGCCCCCCTGGATTAGTTATTTTAGTTCACTACATTTCTTAAAGAGGACCTGTCACCACTCCTAGCTTCATGCATTTCCCATGTAATAACAATTCTAGAACATCTATTCTTATGTCTCTATGTTGTGCCATTCCTTTATTATTTCTACTAGAATTTATGAATTAATTTTTAGCAGTCTGCAGTAAGGGTTCAGAGGGGTAGTAACCAGTTGGGGGGGGGGTCCCTGCACAGTCTGAAAATGGCAGCACTGATTGGATAGAGTGAGACTGTGCAGGTACACACCCCCAACTGGTAACGCCCCTCTGTACCCTTACTGCAGACTGCTTGCAATTCATTCATAACTTCTAGTAGAAATAATAAAGGAAAGGCACAACATAGAGCCATAAGAATAGATGTTCCAGAATTGTTATTACATGGGGAATGCATGAAGATATTAAAACAGACATGTCAGGAGTGGTGAAAGGTCCTCTTTAAGAAATGTAGTGAACTAAAATAACTAATCCAGGGGGACAGGATCTTCACTTGATCCCACCTATGAACACGATTGCGTGAGAAATCGGAGTTCTAAACCTCCATTGTGCTGCGGTAATTCTTCTTAAGAGGAGTCATCAGACTCTTAACTCATATTCTAAGTGAGGAAACCACATTACAGGCGTCACGAGAGGTGACCGGTCCTCTTTAACAGCTGCCAATATTTTTAGTGATAATTATTTAGTGATTGCTTTCCATAATTTATTGCTTCTTTTATATTTCATTAAAGCGGTTGGTCACTTTCTGGTTACTGTTGACCAATGTGTCTGTAAGATAATTATAAAACACTAATATAGTCGTTGTTGCAATTCTGCATCATTTGCTGTATTTTATAAGGTACACAACCTCTTTTGTGCTGTCCACACAGAAGTCTTGTCCATAAAATGGCTGCTGATGGAGGGTCATGTGACCAGGCAAATCACCTCCATGTCATGCTTCCTTCATTCACACACACTGCGCCCGCACTAAACTCCAAACAGAACAAGTGCAGATGGCAGGGCAGTGTATCTGAATGGAGCAGACATCACATGGAGGGGATTTGCCTGGTCACATGACCCTCCATGAGTGGCCATTTTATGGACAAGACCTCTGTGTGGACAGCACAAAAGACTGTATACTTTATAAAATGTATATATATATAAGCAAGTTCCATATAATCATCTTATATACACTTTGGTCAATTATATAAGTGGCCAACCCCTTTAAGCAATTTAGTGAAATAAATTCAAATAAATAATCATGGTGCATGATCGTCACTTGATCCCAAGACAAGGGTCAAACTTACCAAAAAATGTAGCAGCTTCCGACGCGCTCAAACTAAACTGAGACTCTAAAAACTTTGGCCCAAATGTTGACACTCCAGTGATGAGAGTAGCTTCAGTTGCACCAGCTAAGCACAGGAAAATAAACGTAGGGTTTTTCAGAAGCAGCAGCACTGACCTATGAGGTAAAACAAGAGTCCATTTAGAGGGGATCCATGTGTACTCCCCTCCAAAACAAGCAGTGTTCTTGTGTAGGCTGATGAATCCATCATATATGCTATGCGAACAACAAACAGCAGTCGCCTACTCTGTTTAAATCAAGGCCCACTGTGCCCGAGGTAACCATTGTATCCCGAGTATATGCCATAATGTCTAATAGGTTTGGGTCCTACCTCTGGGACCCTACACCGCATAGTAAAATGTTCTGCCGTATACTGGCATTACTATTATTTTCCATTTTCAAGATGCCTGCTTGCTGTCATTGTTTAATTCCAAGGGCTGAAAACTTGTCATGTCTAAGAGGATGCTCACACTACGGAGTATATAGCGGAATTTTAGCGGGCTGAAAACCCACCGGCGGCTGCGTCCTTTCTGCCTCCCATTCATTTCAGTGGAAAGCAGTGCAGAGGATCAAGGAGTGGTGTAGGCTGTCTGCCAAAATTCTGCTGTAAAGTCTCTGGTGTGAACGTCACATATGGCCACACGGTCAGGATTCAGTTTTGGATGCCAAAATCAGGAGTGGATCATTAAAGGGAAGGAAAACATAAAGGACAGATACGACGTCTCTTTTTTTGAATTCATGCCTGGTTTTGGATCCCAAAACTGCATGAGGAAACCTGACCGTGTGAACATATCGAAACTAGCCTTATAACAAGTTGTTCAATTGTGTCAATTTGATCCAATGAGAAGTCCTCTCCTACACGGAGAAAAAGACTCTGCTCCAAGGATGCGTCATGACACAAATGAATGACTTGTTCCAGTTCATCAAAGCAGTTGGCTATGATCCAGGCAGGATTGTTGTACAGCCTGTTCAAAAAGGGGACTTGCGACTATTTTACGTCTAAAATAGTCGCAAGTCCCTTAGTAAATGTGCCCCAGTGTGTTTTAGCACAAAGAGTTTTTTAATGTCATTTCTTGCATACCTAGCATTTTATAGATAAAAGTATGTGGCCTCTGTGATGTCACTTTCTCTGTAGAGCTGTATGGGAAAAAAAAGCATTGTTAAAAAAAAAAAAAAAAAAACACCATGTAAAAATGCCATTAAAAATGCCAACACACATCGCACATGGGTTTTTTTGAAGCTGCAAAAAAAAACAAAAAAAAAACTCCAAGGAATGAAGGGAAAAAAACGCCAGAACCAGAACCAAAATGTATAAAAATTTTTGTCCTGCGTGTAACATAGACTTCCATGCAATATTGCGAACTGGTATTTTTTGCCTAAAAAATTTGGCAAGAATGCCAGAAAAAAAGCACCAAAAACACCAAATGCCAAAAAAGCCTATGTGTGAACCCATGCTGCTACACACAGTTTTGGTCATGGCATTTTTGGGCAAAAAGAAAGCCTCAAAACCGCCCTACTTGATCAGCATTTTTTGTATTATTTTGCCCATATAGTGTGTTTTAGCACATGGCATTTTTTAATGGCATTTTTTGTATGCCTGGCATTTTTCTTTATAGGAAACTAAGTACCCTCCCGTAATGTCACTTCCTTTGGAAAAGGAACGCTTTTAAAAACACACAAATTACACAAGCTTTTTTAAGCTACTGAAAAATAACAGGCAGTGAAGGAAAAAAACGCCATATCCAGAGAATGCTGCAATTTAAATAAAAGATATCCATCCAAAAATTGTGAGGTTGAAAAACACCACAACAAAATAAAAAGCCTATTTGTCTAGTGTTTAACATCCCCTATAGATTTCCATTCTATATTTGGAGCTGGCTTTTTTGCCTAAAAAAATTCTGCAAAAACTGCCAAGAAAAAATACACCAAAAGCTGCAAAACCCTTCAAAATACCAGACAAAACTTCAAGTGCATCTCAATAAATTAGAATATCATCAAAAAGTTTTTTTTTTCAGTAATTCAGTTCAAAAAGTGAAACACATATATTATATAGAGTCATTACAAACAGAGTGAACTTTTTCAAGTGTTTATTTATGTTAATGTTGATGATTATGGCTTACAGCCAAGGAAAACCCAAAAGTCATTATCTCAGAAAATTAGAATAATTAACCCAAAACACATGCAAAGGCTTCCTAAGCCTTTAAAAAGGTCCCTTAGTCTGGTACAGTAGGCGACACAATCATGAGGAAGACTGCTGACTTGACAGATGTCCAGAAGGCTGTCATTGACACCCTCCACAAGGAGGGTAAGCCACAAAAGGTCATTGCTAAAGAAGATCGCTGTTCACAGAGTGCTGTATCAAAGCATATTAATGGAAAGTTGGGTGGATGGAAAACGGGTGGTAGAAAAAGGTGCACAAGCAACAGGGAGAACCGCAGCCTTGATAGGATTGTGAAGAAAAGGCCTTTCTTAAATTTGGGGGAGATTCACAGGGAGTGGACTGCTGCTGGAGGCAGTGCTTCAAAAGCCACCACACGTAGACAAATCCAGGACATGGGCTACAAGTGTCGCATTCCATGTGTCAAGCCACTTATGACCAATAGACAATGCCAGAAGCGTCTTACCTGGGCCAAGGAGAAAAAGAACTGGACTGTTGCTCAGTGGTCAAAGGTGTTGTTCTCAGATGAAAGTAAATTTTGCATTTCATTTGGAAATCAAGGTCCCAGAGTCTGGAGGAAGAGTGGAGAGGCACTCAATCCAAGCTGCTTGAGGTATAGTGTGAAGTTTCCACAATCAGTGATGGTTTGGGAGCCATGTCATCTGCTGGTGTAGGTCCACTGTGTTTTATCAAGACCAAAGTCACTGCAGCCATCTACCAGGAAATTTTAGAGCACTTCATGCTTCCCTCTGCCGACAAGCTTTTTGGAGATGGAATTTTTATTTTCCAGCAGGACTTCAAAAGTACCAATACCTGGTTTAATAACCACAGTATCACGGTGCTTGATTGGCCAGCAAACTTGCCTGACCTTAACCACATAGAGAATCTATAGGGTATTGTCAAGAGGAAGATGAGAGGCACCAGACCCAACAATGCAGACGAGCTAAAGGCTGCTATCAAAGCAACCTGGGCTTCCATAACACCTCTGCAGTGCCACAGGCTGATCGCCTCCATGTCACGCCGCATTGATGCAGTCATTCATGCAAAAGGATCCCCAACCAAGTACTGAGTGCATTTACTTTTCATTTGGCCAACATTTCTATGTTAAAAAAAAAAATTACAGTTGGTCTAATGTAATATTCTAATTTTCTGAGATGATGACGGTTGGGTTTTCCTTGGCCATAATAATCAATATTAACAGAAATAAACACTTGAAAAAGTTCACTCTGTTTGTAATGACTCTATATAATATATGTGTTTCACTTTTTGAATTAAATTACTGAAAAAAAAAAACTTTTAGATGATATTCTAATTTATTGAGATGCACTTGTATGTGTGACACCATCTTTAAATTAGTGATTGCGTAAGCCTCTCCTGGCATTTCGAACCTTCACCAGTAAGTAGAGAGCAGTGGGGATAGGAGAAGCTTCGTAACGACAGTGGTTGGGGACCAAAAAGGGTGATTTATGCAGTGACCCATGACTGCTAAAGGGTTAAAGCTACATTTTCTGGTTCACCACTTTAAAATGTTCACTGTGATGCTGAATGTGATTTATGCACTGTGAACTCCAGAAGGCTATGTGTAGGAGGACATAGTTAATCTGGCAGTCATTAGTGTACGTCTATGCTGCGAATTTGGGTGCCCCTGTGTGGCAGGCAAGTATCGCAGGGCTGTGCGACTTGCACGTCTGCTGTGACTGCAACACGCGAATTGCTGAATTTTTTGCAACTCGTGTGTTGTGGTTGCAGCAAAGCTGTGAGCGTGCTGCAACCCTATTCATTCCTATGGCAGCCCCGCTAGACTGCAATATTTAGCAGCCAATATAGCTGTGTTGACATACCCCTAGGATGGTCCTGCTCCCTTCCCTGGCTTGTAAAATAGAGAGTTCCTAGCAGACGGAGCTACAGTAAAGGCCTGCTTTGTGTCCTCTGCCAAGTAAGCCCTGAAAGAACTGTTTCTTCAGGAAAACCAAATTCCTGAGTGTTGAAAAGCTGCCAGAAAGAGAAACTTTGCTGAGAACTACTCCTGAGGGAAGAAAGCCTTGAATGTTTATGCAGAAGGCTAAGGACCAATTTAAATGGATTGTCTTGCTGGACTGAGACAGTAATGTAAATGCACGTTTATGGCAATAGACTTTACTGCTTGTGCTCTGGGTTTATTGGTTCTGGCACCGCCACACTTCTGGAATGGACTGGCCATCCATCTGTGGCTGTCAGCCTGTGATCATTTGGGAAGACTGCATGGGATATCCAGAGAAAGACTTAGAGAGGAACATTGTATTGCCGACTCCTAATATAGAGCCTTCTGGAGAACCACTGCCTTGTAAACTACTAAAAAAAGTACTGCTGCTGATATTTGTACTGCAACTCACGGGTCTGTCTGCTGCCTCCACCTTCCGCCAGCCCGTTGCCCCAGTTCTCCTGCCTTGCACCCTGCCAAACACCCACCATCAACGGCACCCCAGCCACGACCAGACAGGAGCCCCGAGCCCAGAGTGTGCCCCGAGGGGAAGAAGGGTTGCGCCCTCCATCCACTGCAGCAGCAACCTAGGGGGAAGTTAGAGTCAGGATTAGCCACCTTGAGGACAATGACAACCCTCATTTGCCTCAGTCACCACCATTTTCTCCAGCCCTTCCATCACACCTCCCCACCTCCCCTGAGTGATATATCTCTATATATATAATTTATAGCTCTGGACAATCAAAATAACATGGCCATGAGGGGGCGGGGAGTATTCTGGCTGTGTGAACAAAGCCTTAAAGGGGTATTCCACCTAGTTAAAACTGATTTCTATTACATCAATGTGGCTCCTACCACTGGGGCCCCCACTGATCACCCCCTACCCCTCGGAGCCCCCTGAAATGAATGGAGCAGCAGGTTGGGTGTGTGAACTGCTGCTCCTTTATTTCTACGGGAGATCTGGAAATGGCAGATAGTGTTGTACTCAGCAGTCTCTGAAACTCCTATAGAGATGAATGGAGCGGCAGTGTGCAGGCTCCACCTGCTGCTCCCTTCATTTCGGGGAGCTCGAAGGGGTACTCATTTTTGTGATCAGTGGGGTCCCAGGGGTAGGACTTCCACTGTTCCACTGTGGATAGGGGATAACTTTTAAAACGGGATGCAAATAATTATTTACATGATGTGGAATATTTGACCGAGCCTCTTACTTTGGCAAATCTTTAATTGTCTTCCCAAAATCCGGATCTGGTTTGTGACTCTCATTTTTCACCTGGTGAGCCTCGGACACTCTCATGACCACATAACGCTGAGCACCTGAAAGAAGCCATGTTATACAGTGAGATCAATGACACATCGTGTAGTCGTACTGACAATGGTAAAAGATCCTGAGCTGGAATCTTCCATGACCTGGTTTCTGAATCTGATCCACTGGAGTTTCCAAAGAAGTGCTGGGTATCGGATTGTAATCTGACGGATGTGTGCTGTGGTATTTTATATGATCAACTCACTGCTGGTATCTATGGCGGACATTTATTTTACAATCTATCCCCCACTGGCATCAGATGTGCCACAATTATTAAAAGGTGCCTGCCTCTTTAAATTTGGGTCCTGAGCACCCAACCTGAAATCTACACCAGCAAGGGAACTGTGTGGATTGCAAGCATAATCTACACCAGGTCCTTGGCGTAGATTATAATACGATAAATGTGTGATCAAGTTTACCGCAAAACACAGCACATTTGTATAAACAAGCCCTTAAAGTCCAGAGAGCAGAGCCTCTAGGTGTAACAGCAAAGCCCCCGTTGCTCCTAGAGGCTCATTTGCATATATTAAAAAATAATTTTTCTCAGCAATGCGGGCACATATGAACATGGGACCAACACAGATGTCTTCAGCTGCCAAGTGCACATGTAGCAGGTCAGCCAGTGTCATAGGTACCAATCTGCTGACAGATGTCCTTTAAAAGTGCAAAGTGCAGATATGCATGTCAGTGGTAACTGCACACTATATTTTGTATCTTCACACTGTATGGTGAACTCTATATGTTATGTACTCAGGGAGGAGACAGATAAAGGTGAAGCTATCTTATCTATGCCCAGTGATAAGTAAGCGTACCTGGCAGCTGCTGTGGATATCCCAGTATCGGGAAAGAGATGAGGAAAGCGGCTGCTCCAGCACCCAGGAAGCCGATCCACCAGGCCCCAACCCATAGAGGATCTTCGGGTGTCAGATGAGTGCTGTGATAAGTAAGCATAGGTAAAGCATTGTATCAGTGATTGCAGTCACCAGATGGAGAGTAGACATATAAAGCATCAGTAGAGAATATAGAGTGTGGGATGGTTGCAGATGCACCATTGCTCTGGTGAAGGTTGATCAGAACCCCCCTGGAAACTTCAAGGTGTGAGGTGATGACTAGGGATCAGCGAATCGACTTCGGATGAAACATCTAAAATCGATTCGCATAATACTTCGTTTGAATACTGTACAAAGTGAGAGCTCCAATGAGCTGAAGTTATTACTTCGCAAAGTCTCGCAAGACTTCGCATAATAACGTCATAAATTAATCTGTACTGTAAAAAAACATTTCCCGAACTCGGGTTTGGTTCCAAGTGGTACCCTAGTAATGACACACAAAGGTTTGGGGAGGGGGATGCTATATATTTGCAACAGGTCCCACATACTGCAATGCTACCTGCTGAAATACAAAGTGCCTGCTGTAAATTTTGGTGGACAGGGTGACATAGCATGGGGCTCTTCTTCAGGATCTTTGTGAAAAAATTGTCCATTTCTCATCCATGACTAGATCTGTGTTGCGTACATTTGTGTTCCATGTGCAGTGCAGTACTACCATGGAGACACGCAACTTCTAGGGGGCCTCACTGCTGAACTGCTTCTGTTCTTGACATAGACTAATGGCATTTTCCTGTAGCTGCCACTAAGGGGAGCTCGGGGCATTGAATGTCTACAGCTTCCATTGACTACAATGGTAACTGTATAAATTCCTATGCACTTATCGGGTCATTTATCAAACTGGTGTAAAGTAGAACAGGCTTAGTTGCCCATAGCAACTAATCAGATTCCACCTTTCCAGCTCCTTTTGAAAATGAAAGGTGGAACCTGGTTGCTATGGGCAACTAAGCCAGTTCTACTTTACACCAGTTTAATAAACGACCCCATAAGTTCCCTCTAGTGGTGGCTGCAGGCTGCTAGTTTTGTAATATATTATGTGAGAGGCTTTAGAATAGTATGGAGGAGATTTATCAGTGTATTTAGGCCACTTGTCTGGTGTAAATACATTGCGAAATTGGGTGTTCAGCATGAGTGCCATGTTTATGAAGCATAACCTAGAAGTCTAAGGTGGAGTACAATATATTTTTACATCAATTGCACACCTAATCATATTTTTTTCAGAAATCTTACTGGGTGCAGGGGGGGGGTCCATACTAAATGTTGCTTTGGGGCCCTATGAGATCTGTGTAGACCCCTGTCCATTTTGTACTTTCTGTGTTTCATCCGTTTTTTTGTGCATGATAAGAAACAGAAGGTGGCCCATTTTCACTGAATTATATATATTCTGCTGTGCACTGCTAGGGCAAAAGGCGGAATTTCCCTGAATGTCTCCTAGCCACAGTCTGTGAAAAACTGATCAAATACTGTTGGTATTTTAATGGAACCATAGACTTCACTAGATGTGTTTAGTCTGGAAAATGGACAAAAGTAGTGGCAACAGTCCACAGAAGAAAAGATGTCTCAATAAACCTGTTGAATTCAATGGATTCATGTGCTGCACTGTGCCTAAGACATCTGATCGATGAAGGTGGCGTCACTGACAGGGGTGCTGGAAGTCGGGCCACGCCAATCTAATATTGATGACCTGAGCATAGGCAATCAATATCAAAATCTCAAAACAATTGTACACCTAATGAAAAAGTCATAGATTTTTCAGAAATCTTACAGGATGGTAATTCTGCAGCATACAAAGTCATTTTACAACAGTTTGGGGAAAGTCCGTTCCTGTCCCTGTGGCCCATGCACAATGCGAAATCTATGAAGAACCTGGTATGATGAGTTCCCCGCGGAGGAACTTGAATGGCTGCACAAAGCCCTAACCTTTAAAAGGGTTGTTCAGTATTTTTTATCCTCAGGATAGGTCATCAGTATTTGATCGGTGGGTCTGACACCTGGCAGCTTACCAAGCACAGCACCAAACATTGTATAGTGGCTGTGCTTGGTATTGATCTCAGTCCCAGAGGATAAGTTACCAGTATAAAGATCTCAGAAAACCCCTTTAACCACATCAAGTGCCTTAATGATGAATATAACACTGATTGTGGCACAGGCCTTCTCCCCAACATCAGTAGCAGACCTCAGAAGATGGAGGCTGTTTTAGCCAACTCTATATTAATACCCACAGTTTTCGAATGGGATGTCCAACTAGCTTGTGAGATCATAATGGGCAGGTGTCCTCATACTTGGATATACAGTGATCCCTCGAGATACAATGGCCTCAAGATACAATATTTCATCATACAATGGTCTTTTCTGACCCATCGTAAGTTGAAACTAGACTAAACATACAATGTCTCAGACTCAGATCCAACCAATCAACGCTACTTCTCTGGTAAAATATCTGTGTTAGTTGCGAGTTAGCAGCTATTCCTGACTGTTATATGTAAGGACTTGTTTTATCTATCTTAGTTATCTGCTTATTTTTCTTAAGTCTTCATTTTCTCTTATCTTGGATGACATTTTGGGGCTTTGGAACCAATTACTCAACTTACAATGGTTTTCCTGGAACCAATTGATATTGTAACTTGAGGGACCACTGTATATCATTCAGCCATAGCATTACAACAACCTGCATAATATTGTGTAGGTTCTTCTCATGACACCAAAACAGCTCTGACATGTTGAGGCATAGGCTCTACAGGTCTTCCAAAGAAGTCCTATGGTAGCAGGCACCAAGATGTTGGCAGCAGATCCTTCAAAGTAGCTCTTCTGTGGGATCTGTCTATGGGCTATCCTTCACTCCTATGCACAGCCTTTGGGGTCTATAACCCTATTTTTGGCTCACCAGTTGCCCTCCTTTGGATCACTAATGGTACCACTATTTGGTATGCTACGACCCGTTCGTCTAGCCATTGCAATTCACAAAGTCTTGAGATTACTAATTTTTCTGACTTCAACACTTGAACTGACTGTTCACTTGCTGCCCAATATATTGCACCCCATGACTGGTGCCATTGTCAAGGGATAATATTCGCTTCACCTGCCATTAGCTTTCATTCTATAGCTGATCTAGGTATGATCTTGTATCTCTTATATGTGAGAGTGTTCCCTTGTCACACACAAATATTAATTCTGAAAAAGTCCCAGAGAAAATCTGTAGGATAAAGAGGTGACTCAGGCTTCATGAATGAGCAGAAGAAGGCTTCAGGGGGAAACAAAAAAACACAAGTTAAGTTACTTACGGACTATTGAATTCTGTGTACAAATTCAGGAAAAATCCTCCCAACAGGTAACCCACTGCTGGTCCAACTATGGCTGCTGTGTAAAATATACCTAAATGTGGAGGAGAGAAGTAAGCAGACCAGCGAGAATACAGTGACAGACACAGAACCGTACGTACGCTAAAACACAACATGGTCAAAGTTTGTGCGCTCATATCTGCTTTTTATTGCTCTGGAAATGGCCAAATCTCTCATTTTTGCTCTGTACTATTCAGTGTTTATTACTGTAATTCCTTAATAAATCTCTTACCCCTCAGTTCTGAATGCAGCAACCAGGCTCCTCTATCGGTCCATCCGTTACATTGACGCTTCCACCCTATGCTGGTCACTACACTGGTTGCCCATTCAATTGATTGTGCCAAGTATGAAAGTTAACCACTGTCACCACGATGGGGAATAGCTAACTAATCAGTGGGGGTCCGTCCGCTGAAACCCCCACCGATTCCAAAAACGAGGAGTGGTAAGCTGAACATTTGTCCTGCTGCTCCGTTCTCTGTGGGACTGCCTGAAATAGCCAGGCTATCTACTGTTATATCTCTAGTAGTCCCATAGAGAATGAATGGAGAGGCAGAACGCATGCTTGGCCTGTCGCTTCATGGGGATGCAAACATAGGACCTCCCTTCTCAGAATGGTGTGCGTCCCAGTGGTCAGACCCCCATCAGTTAGTTATGCCCTATCCTGTGGTTAGTGGATAACCTTCATACTTGGTACAACCCCTTTAACTTCACAATACAAATTTAAAGGGGTTGTCTCACTTCAGTAAATGGCAATTATCATGTAGAGAAGGTTAATACAGGTTAATGTATTGTGATTGTCCATATTGCCTCCTTTGCTGGCTGGATTCATTTTTCAATCAAATTATACACTGCTCAAATCCAGGGGTTACGACCACCCTGCAATCAAGCAGCAGTGGTCGTATTTTCACACTATAGGAAAAAGTGCCGGCCTCTCTTGTGGCTGGGACTGTGGGAGCACCCCAAGGCAAGCATGCGCAGCAGCTCCTGTCCCAGCCACCTCGTATCAGCTCTGCAGCGCTGGACAGAATTGCACACTATAGGAAAAGGCCATGGCCATTCTGGTGGCTGGGACCTTTGAATTGGACATAACCACAGCACCTCCCGGTAACCTCTGTAGTGCAGATACGAGTTGGCCAGCACAGGAGCTGCTGTTCATGTGTGCCTATGGTGCTCCTACAGTCCAGGCCACATGAGAGGCTGGCCCTTTTTCCTATAGTGTGCAAGCTCGACCACTGCTGCTGGACTGCAGAGTGGTCATAACCCCTGGATACGAGTAGTGTACAGTCATGGCCAAAAGTTTTGAGAATGATACAAATATTAATTTTTACAAAGTCTACTGCTTCAGTTTTTATAATGGCAATTTGCATATACTCCAGAATGTTATAGAGTGATCTGCTTAACAGCAATTACTTGCAAAGTCAATATTTGCCTAGAAAATGAACTTTATCCCCCAAAACACATTTCAACATCATTGCAGCCCTGCCTTAAAAGGACCGGATAACATCGTTTCAGTGATTGCTCCATTAACACAGGTGTGGGTGTTGATGAGGACAGGGCTGGAGATCAATCTGTCATGATTAAGTAAGCATGACACCACTGCACACTTTAAAAGGAGGCTGGTGCTTGGCATCATTGTTTTTCTTCTGTTAACCATGGTTATCTCTAAAGGAACACGTGCAGTCATCATTGCACTGCACAAAAATGGCCTAACAGGGAAGACTATCGCAGCTAGAAAGATTGCACCTCAGTCAACAATCTATCGCATCATGAAGAACTTCAAGGAGAGAGGTTCCATTGTTGCCAAAAAGGCTCCAGGGCGCCCAAGAAAGACCAGCAAGCGCCAGGACTGTCTCTTAAAAGTGTTTCAGGTGCAGGATCGGGCTACCAGCAGAGCAGAGCTTGCTCAGGAATGGCAGCAGGCAGGTGTGAGTGCATCTGCACGCACTGTGAGGCGGAGACTCTTGGAGCAAGGCCTGGTCTCAAGGAGGGCAGCAAAGAAGCCACTTCTCTCCAGAAAAAACATCAGGGACAGACTGATATTCTGCAAATGGTACAGGGAGTGGACTGCTGAGGACTGGGGGAAAGTCATTTTCTCTGATGAATCCCCTTTTCGATTGTTTGGGACTAGGGATGAGCGAACCGAACCGTAACGAACCAGATTCGTTACAAACTTTCCCGAAAGTTCGGTTCGTCATCGAACCGAATTTTCAGAAAGTTCGTGACGAATCTGGTTAAAATAACGGCGACGCAAAATATACGCATATTTATTGAGAATGTACGCTAATGCGTACATATTCAGTTAAGTGGCGTACCTTTGACAACGCTAGACTGTATGTTCGTTACTTGAGTAGGAATGTTCGCAGACGCAGTATATGCGTACGCTAATGCGTACATATTCAGTTAAGTAGCGTACCTTTGACAACGCTAAACTGTATGTTCGTTACTTGAGTAGGAATGTTCGCAGACGCAGTGTATGCGTACGCTAACACGTACATATTCAGTTAAGTAGCGTAACTTTGACAACGCTAGACTGTATGTTCGTTACTTGAGTAGGAATGTTGGCAGACGCAGTGTATGCGTACGCTAATGCGTACATATTCAGTTAAGTAGCATACCTTTAACAACGCTATACTGTATGTTCGTTATTTGTGCAGGAATGTTCGCATTAGCGTACGCATTAGTGTAAATTCTCAAATATGCGTATATTTTGCGTCGCCGTTGTAGAAGTCACTTGGATTTTTTCCACTTTTTTCATTGTAATAGCAACTGCAAGTAAACGAAACTATACCCTATCAGACTCCCATTATTGTAGCAGCAATTATTCAGTCATTATAGCAAGGTTCGTTTTAGGTTCGGTTCGTACGAATCTGAACTTCACTAAAGTTCGCCGAAGCGAACCGAACTTTTCAAAAGTTCGCTCATCCCTATTTGGGACATCTGGAAAACAGCTTATTCGGAGAAGACGAGGTGAGCGCTACCACCAGTCTTGTCTCATGCCAACTGTAAAGCATCCTGAAACCATTCATGTGTGGGGTTGCTTCTCAGCCAAGGGAATCGGCTCTCTCACAGTCTTGCCTAAAAACAAAGCCATGAATAAAGAATGGTACCAGAATGTCCTCCGAGAGCAACTTCTCCCAACCGTCCAAGAGCAGTTTGGCGATCAACAATGCCTTTTCCAGCATGATGGAGCACCTTGCCATAAAGCAAAGGTGATAACTAAATGGCTCAGGGAACAAAACAGAGATTTTGGGTCCATGGCCTGGAAACTCCCCAGATCTTAATCCCATTGAGAACTTGTGGTCAATCATCAAGAGACGGGTGGACAAACAAAAACCTACAAATTCTGACAAAATGCAAGCATTGATTGTGCAAGAATGGACTGCTATCAGTCAGGATTTGGTCCAGAAGTTGATTGAGAGCATGCCAGGGAGAATTGCAGAGGTCCTGAAGAAGAAGGGTCAACACTGCAAATATTGACTTGCTGCATTAACTCATTCTAACTGTCAATATAAGCTTTTGTTACTCATAATATGATTGCAATTATATTTCTGTATGTGATAAAAACATCTGACAAACACACATAAAAACCAGAGGGCAGCAGATCATGTGAAAATATAATATTTGTGTCATTCTCAAAACTTTTGGCCATGACTGTATAATGTGATGGAAAAATGAATCAAGCCAGCAAATGAGGCAATATGAACATTCACAATACATTAGTAAGGGCCTTGTATTAACTTTCTCTACATGATAAATGCCATTTGTTGAAGTGAGACAACCCATTAAAACTTACCAGTCTCACCAACACAGCTCTGTGCAGCGCCTCCATACATCTCCTCCCTCATCTCATCTACCATCCTACAATTGCTTATTTTCTGCCAATGATTAAAAAGGGGTTTTCCAACATTTTAATACTGATGACCTATCTTCCGACACCCAGGACCCCCGCTGATCAGCTGTTTGAGAAAGGTCAAACTCTTGTGAGCACCACTGCCTTCTCATAGCTTACTAAGCACAGCGCTGTACATTGTATAACGGCTGTGCTTGGTATCGCAGTTTAGCCCCATTCACTTCTATGGGGTTAAGCTGCTCCTAGGCCACGTGATCAATGAACAAGTCTGCTGCCTTCTCAAACAGCTCATTGGCGGAGGCCCCGGGTGTCAGATCTATTCTGAGGATAGGTCACCAGTATTAAAATGTCAGAAAACACCTTTAAGACTAATATCCTACATAATGCAAACCTCCCATTTACAGGACTTCTCTTGTGCTGGAACAGTTTTCTAGAATGTGAGAATGTGGACAAGAATATTTAACAATATACAGTTTTAAGGGTGCTGTAAAATTAAAAACATTTTTTAGACAGTTCTATGATATTCCTTTTATCATTAGTCGTCTGATTCCTGATCCCTTCATTCAGCACTACGTGCACACGCCATGCTCCCTAAGGCTAGGGCTACATTGGCCAGGATCGCTGAGTAGTGGGGATCTCATAGAAATGAATCAGATCACTGCGGCAGTCGCAAGAAATCCTGCCGTGTTGGATTTCTTGTGACTGCGACGGCGATCCCGCTACTCAGCGATCCTGGCCGCGACCAATGTCGCCGTGTATCCCTAGCCTTATGCACTTCATATCTGTACATATACATACTGGCAGGTGACTGGCTCAAGCAGCTTTACGTCTACCACCCTGTATTATAAAAGATGGCTGGACCATTGCATAAAACAAGTGCTCTTACCTCTTTTATCACCCCTGCTTCTTCATAGATTATAAGCTCTTGCGAGCAGGGCTCTCACTGTTATTGTATTGATTCGTTTGTTAGGGCTCATGCACACAAACGTGTGCCGGCCGGACCCGTATTGCGGCCCGCAAAGAGTGGGTCCGCAATATACGGGCCCCAGACGTTTTTGCACCACATCACTGATGCAGACCCATTCTCTTGAATGGGTCAGCAATCTGGAAGGTGCAGTGAGGAACAGAAGCACGGAACCCCACTGAAGCATTACAGAGTGCTTCCGTGGGGTTCCTCTCCGTGCCTCAAAAAAAAAAAAAGAACATGTTCTATTTTTTTGCGGTGCGGACGGATCACAGACCCATTCAAGTTGAATGGGTCTGGATCCTTCTGCGGCAGCCGCGCGGATGTTGCAAATCATGGTCCCCAATGCATGGAGCGGCCGGGTAACAGATGTGTGCATGAGCTCTTATTAATGGTGGATTTTGTGTGTACATGCACTGTCGGATTAAATGCTGCGGGATATGTTGGTGCAACAGAAATAAAAAGATGTTACCGTCTCCTTGTAATTAGAGGTTGTGGCCATTCCGACACCCATTAACAGATGCTTAACAAAATGAATTGAACCGATACACTGTAACAAACTACCATGACAGCAGAAAGCTTAGCTGCTGATGTGTTGAGATTACAGAGGATTGTCTAGACTGGGTACAACTGCAGTAATGTTAGCTCAGTAAGACTGTTCGATTCACTGACAGCAAGCAGACACTTTTAAAAATTGCGAAACTCATTGGGGGAAATTTATTATGGGCTGTGCTGCAAAACTGTGGTGGGAAAAAAGTTGCAAATTTTGGTACACGCCTGTTTTGTGTGAAAATGTTTAGTTTTTTCTTAAATTTTATACTATGTTTACCACTGTGTGATTCAAAAAAGTAGGCAGGGCTAAGTGGAGGGGTGTAGAACCCTGTAGTCTGATATTTACTATAACTTAAGTTTCCAGGTGCTGGCATATATTTCCGTGATATAGACTTGCTTTTCAAGTCTTCAGCAGACCTCAGATTAGACCCCCAATCATTATCAGACCACAAATCTTCACCAGACTTCAGATCAGACCCCCAATCTTTATCAGATCCCCAATCATCATTAGACCTCAGATTAGACCCCCTATCTTTATCGGACCTTAGACCAGACCCCCCAATCTGACCCCCAAACTTTATCAGACCTCAGATCAGACCCTTCATCAGACTCCCAATCATCATCAGACATCAGATTAGACCAACTATCTTTATCGGACCTTAGATCAGACCCCCAATCCATTAGACCCCCAATCAGACCCCCAAGCTTTATCAGACCTCAGATCAGACCCCCAATCTTTATTAGACCTCAGATCAAACCCTCCAATCTGCCCCCCAAACTTTATCAGACATTAGATCAGACCCCTCAATCAAACCTCCAAGTCTTCAGCAGACCTCAGATTAGACCCCCAATCGTCATCAGACCACAAATGTTCATCAGACTTCAGATCAGACCTCCAATCTTAATCAGACCTCAGATTAGACCCCCAATCTTTATCGGACCTTGGACCAGACTCCCCAACTTTATCAGACCTCATATTAGACCCCCAATCCATTAGACTCCCCAATCAGACCCCCAAGCTTTATCAGACCTCAGATCAGACCCCCAATCTTTATCAGACCTCAGATTAGACCCCCAATCCATTAGACCCGCCAATCAGACCCCCAAGCTTTATCAGACATCAGATCAGACCCCCAATCTTTTTCAGACCTTGCATCAGACCCCCAATCGTCATCAGACCTCATATTAGACATAAAATAAATAAATTAACTTACCTCTCCTGTACTGGATGGCATGCTGTTCCTGCACTCACCGCTCTCTAGTCTTCTTCGGGGCCCCGCGCTGCAATGTGGCCTGAGGATCCACAGTATGCCTACGCTCAGTATGTTCTGATGCTATGCGTGGTCAGTATATTGCACAGTGCGGTGTCTGGAAGAAGACCAGGGAGCAGTGAGTACAGCAAGACCTAGAAGCGCTACGGTCACCATTCCCAGAGCCTTCTGCATACTAATGAGCGACTCCATAATGGAAGAGCTCTTTAGTATCTGCTTTATAAAAGACTCACTGCCATTTTTGCCCTACTTTTTTGGGGGAAAATGGCAGCATGTCTTACAAAGCAAAAAATACGGTAAATCCATAAATAGGTGATATCTGTCATTCTAGTCCTGCCTGTAATAAAGAGATTACTGCTGTAAAGTGATCTGTACAGACCAAGAGGTGGCACTTATTAGGCCTAGTGGCCAGTGTGAAAACTGCAGGATTCTTTTGAACTATACTTGACATGGAAAATGAAAAATAAAATGACCAGAAATTCTTGAAGTTTTTATTCTGTTGACACATTTCCCCTAAGACTGGCATATTTATTCAGTCTTAATAAGTTTCCCCTAAAGTATATTAAAAGTTGAGAAACTTTCCATTACACAAGACATAAAACTGGGAAAACCCCTTTAAGTAAGTGAAGAAATGAGGCTTGACATTTCTGTCCTCTCTTCAGATGTCTCACCAGGTACTGCGCATGTGTCTCAGAGCTATGGAGATCTAGATCTGTCATGCTTGGTTGGTGCACGTGTAACCCCTATGTTTCAGAGCTGTATCTTTCCACTGCTTGCGGTGCAGCACCTTCTGGAAATGAGTCATCATGAGTCAGATGTAAAGTTCTGATGTTAAATGTAACGGCTAAGGAAATACACAAATGTCACAATGGCTTTGAACACGCTTGCAATGGCTTCCATTAATTTTCATGCTCCATTCACATCCAGAGCTGCATGCTGAATTCTGCTGGTTTCCTGTTGTAAGACAGCAATGCTTTGTGGGAACACAGTTGACAGATGCCTGGTGAGTGTATTTAAAGTTTGTTTCCAAGTTGCAAAATTGTAAATGCAGCTTTGGATGTGAACAGAGAAAAGGCATGATAGAATATAGTGAAAGAGAATAAGAATTCTCTTAGTGAAAGTTTGAAGTATTCGAAGATAAGGATCTAAGACTAAATATAACAACTACCTCCAGGGCTGACTTCTTAAAGGTGGTTTTACCATCTTGGACGTGTATGGCATATCGCTTGGATGTGCCATCAATGTCAGAAAGCTGTGGGTATCTCCAGAATGGGCTCCCCGAAGTAAAGGAGAGCGCACCGTGCAAGAGCAGCCATCCTCCATTCACTACTATAGGAGTCCCAAAAATCGGTGAGCACAGATATTTTCTCCAGTCCCATAGCAGTTAATGGATAGGTGGCTGTGCATGCACATTGCGCTCTTCATTCACCACTGGAGGACTTCCGAAAATAGCCAAGTGTGCTCATTCGCCTGTTTTCGTAACTCCCATAGAAGTGAATGCCACACAGGCACGGTGTGCTCTCCTTGATTTCAGGGCCCCTGTTCTAGTGACAGGAACAGGTCTCAAAAGTTTAACCCACACCTATCACTATCTGAGATGGGTGAACCTCTTTAAGGCTACTTTCACACCAGCCTTTTTTCTGGATCCGTCATGGTAATACAACCGTCTGCATCAGTTCTGAACGGATCCTGTTGTATTATCTTTTAAATAGACAAACTGATCCATCATGAACTCCATTGAAAGTCAATGGGGGACGGATTAGTTTTCTATTGTGTCTGAGAAAACGGATCCGTCCCCATTGACTTACATTGTGAGTCATGACGGATCAGTTTGGATCAGTTTATGTGGACACCAAAACGCAGCAAGCAGCATTTGTGTCCGCCTCCAAAACGGAATGGAGACTGAACTGAAGCAAAACTGATGCATTCTGAGCGGATCCTTTTCCATTCAGAATGCATTAGGACAAAACTGATCAGTTCAGGACCGTTTGTGAGAGCCTGTGACGGATCTCACAAACGGATCCTTACAACGCAAATGTGAAAGTAGCCTAAACTGGTTGTCTGGTTTCAGGAGTGATTATTACTTAACTTGCAGATTCCGCTCTGCTGCAGCGGTGACTTCACGTGACCACCGCAGTCAATCACTGGCCTAAGTGGTGCAGCAAAAAGGCCAATGATTGGCTAAATCGGTCCTGATGTCATCGCTGCAGCCGGGTAAGTAGAGCTGGCCCAGAAGAACCAGCGTGGAATCTAGTCATTCACACGACTGTAATGTTTTGAAGTCCACAAAATACAGATACTGGCCCCTGTGCATTCCACAATTTGCGGACGGCACATGGCCGCCACTATAATAGAAAATGCCTATTCTTGTCCACGATTGCAGACAAGAGTAGGAAATCTTTTTTGTGGAACGGGTGCAGACCCATTCATTTCAGTGGGGAACAGGTGCGGAACAAAACATACGGCCGACTGAATTAGCCCTAAGTATTGATCACTTCTTCAATGAAGGCGGATCCCCCGAGTGGTCTGGTTCCCTAATGAAACCAAAGCCTTTAATTTGAAGCTCTTGCAGACATATGTGTCCAGTCCTTACTGCCGTCATTTACCATCTAACCAATGAGCCTGCAGGAGGGCGCAATGTATGACTGCCATACTGGCACCAGATGTATTCTAACATAGCTGTCCTCAACTCCATGCAGGTAAGATGAATCTGCAGCACAAATATCCTTCCTGTCCTGTTTTGTTACAATCTATCAGTGCAGCCAGTAAGATAGATCAAGCTGGAGGGGCATTGGCCAGCTACCAACATGAGCAGACGCATGTGAGCTAGCTCCGCTGTATGGACTCTCAACTCTCATCATCCTGAACTTACACAGCCGCCAAAATTCCCCAACCTGGAAGAAGAAGGTCGGGTAAACCCCGGGGAAGGAGCATGGCCTGAAACAAAGCACTTTCAGCTGTTGAAAAGCTTAGAGAGTTTGCCCGCGAAGACAGCCAAGATGGCGGAGCCTCTTCCTTGCAGCGTTCTACCCAGGCGGAGCACGATATTGAAGCAGACCAGGCGCATGAGGAGGAAACAGGTCACAGCGCAACTGCTCCAAGCTATTTCTGCCTGTAAAGCCACCTTATCGGGCAAAATGGAGGAGGTCAAAATCGACCTTGGCCTCCTCAGTCAAGATATGCATAATCTTAGAGACCGGGTCTGGGAAACAGAAAACCGCATTTCCCACCTTGCAGACCTCACAAACCCAGTTCCCACGCAACTAACTGCATTGGACAAGAAAGTCGAATTCTGGCAACAGAAATGCGATGATTATGAGAATCGCCTGAGGCGCAACAATCTACGCATTATAGGAATGCCTGAACGAGCTGAGGGCACCAACCCATGCGAATTTATGCTAAACTGGATCAAATCCACCTTTCCAGAAGGGAACTTTTCCACTGCGTTTGCTATAGAACGCGCGCATCAGGTTCCCGCCAAACCACCACCGCGCCCTATGCTTGCCCGACTTCTGAACTCCACAGATCGGGATCACATCTTACAGCTTGCTCGGTGTAAACCAGACCTGAGATTTGAAAACACATCTATCATGCTGTCTCCCGACTTTACAGCGGAATTGCAAAAGAAGAGGGCGACCTTCACAGCAGTGAAAAGAAGACTCCGGGAACTTAACCTTCCGTACTCCATGGCCTAGCCGGCGAGATTACGAATGGTGGATGGCGAAACCACGAGGTTCTTCACTACCCCTTCTGAAGCAAGCACCTGGATCGATGGCAGGCAGAGACCTCCTAGATCACCGAGATGAGCTCCACAGCTTGGCTGCAGCACCCACGCCATTCAGCAAGCTATCATATTGACTCTCTGTGCCTACTACATTGGGCCTAACACCTCCTCTGATTCAGCTATCCTTCAATACCTACCCCTTGGTTTCTTTCTTTACTGTCCTCTTAATGTTCTCACTTTGCTGTTTCTATCCTTGTATGCACATTACTGAAAGGATTATTGCAGTTTTTATTGATATGTGAATACCTAATGCGTACCTGATGCCATTCTGTTAGTCTCCACTAAGCTATACACTAACAAGATGGCGGCCCGCGACTCCTATATAGAGTTGAGCTGGGTCCTGAAGCTTAGAGTTACAGATTTATCACTATGGCAAATATTAGAATAATGTCCTGGAACGTCGGAGGCTTGGGCACAGCAAGGAAAAGGGCCATGGCGTTCTCAGCGGGGAGACAGGTTAATCCACACATTCTTTGTCTCCAGGAGACCCATCTGACCCCCGATACCATCTGGAGAATACACAAACCATGGGCACAATGGGTACAACATTCCTGTCATACTACCCATTCTCGGGGAGTCTCCCTCCTAGTACATAAAACATTGAGATGGGAAGTGGAAAAATTAGTAATTGATCCTAAGGGGAAATATATCGTTGTAATGGGAATCTATCCTCATTACAAATTCTACACCAAGCAATCTCCTTTGCTGCAGCATTCCCACATGCCAAAATATTATGTATGGGAGATTGTAACATGCTACTTGACCCCTCATTGGACAAATTGTCCCCAGGGTCTGCTCCTGACACGCCATCGCAAACTGACACCTTGTTTCCTAAGCTGCTGATCGTGGTTGGATGGGTGGACTTATGGAGTCATAGGTATCCCTGTACTAAACTATACTCCTGCCACTCACCGGGCTACTGCTCCCTATCTCGAATAGATTACATGTTGGGTAATGCAGCGCTTTGCGCCTCTGTTCACTCCATATCTTATGGGAATAGAGGAATATCTGATCATTCTCCAGTGCTACTTAATATAGGCCCTCTCAACCATCCTATGAGACCTAGTATGAGAATCCACCCATTCTGGGTATCTCTATTAACCAACAATGATAGAATTCCAGATCAACTAACGATTTTTCTATCTGAAAACGCACCTACAGATGACCCTATGCTCCTATGGTAAACCTTGAAGGCCTATTTAAGGGGTTGTCTCAAGTCCTCGATATCCTTTATCAAGCGCACCTCTGCTAGGCAAGAGGTAGAGCTTGCATCTGATTGTATTAGACTGGAAGCACAATATGTAGCTGACCCCACTGATGCACATCGGGATGCCTGGCTGGCAAAAGGGCGTCAATATTTATCACTTTTGAAAGAAAAGGCACAGCGCAAACTGTTTTTTACTAAGCGGTCCTACTTTGAGCTGGGTAACCAATCGAGTAAGTTGTTGGCCCATCTAGTACATCAAAATAAGGCTTTCCCTGCTATTCTTAGGATCCAGGCGGAGGATGGTGCCATGCAGCAGCGTAGCTTGGGCCCCCCTTACCTTAGTGCTCTGTGTGTCTTCTTATGCGGCACAAGGGTCTTTGGGCCCCCTCAGGCTCCTGGGCCCGATAGCGACTGCTACTTCTGCGCCCCCTATAGCTATGCTCATGGATACTGAGGCTATAGCCCAAAGATTTCAAACATTTTATCGAGACTTATACTGTACTCAGACTACTCATTCCATCTCGGATACTCAAAACTATCCGTCTTATTTATTATCGCCTACACTCTCCCTGGAGCATGTACGTATGCTGGACTCCCCAATCTCTGAGTCTGAAATTTCAGATGCTGTTGCTTTCCTGGCCAACGCGAAGTCACCGGGCCCTGACGGAATTCCTGTAGAGGTATATGCCAAATACTCAAAATCTCTCCTAGCTCCCTTAACTGGGGTCTCTCCAGCTATAAATAACAAATTTATCCAACTGTGTATTGTTCATCAGAGCTACCCATCTCCGACCCGTCTACATAAAATGGGACATCTCCCACCCACAAAATGTCATAGATGCTCTGCAGATAAGGCCACTTCTGCCATCTTATATGGGATTGTCACTACATTAAACAATTCTGGCAGGAGGTTATTGATCTTCTATCTAGTCTAATACAGCCATCTGACTCCTACTGTATGTTTATTTGGCATCCTAGATGAAGAAACATACCCACACTATACAAGAATTTTCTTGAAAAAAGCTTTATTTTTGGCCAGAAAAGCTCTAGCAATCCGATGGATGGGTGATAGATGCCCGACACTTACACAGTGGAAAAATCTACTTAATATTATTATCCCCTATGAATCCATTATATGTAAACATAGAGGCTGTGATGCTAAAGCCGATAAGGTCTGGGGATCGTGGTGCTCCTCTTCATTGACGCAATATTCTGTTTCTGAACATCATAAATGCCTTGCCCCATTAAATGTACCATGTCATCAGTTGTACAAGCTATGAATACCATATGTTCTCCAATATACTATGTCTATTGTAGCCGCGACTAACTATCAATATGTCCGTCTGATTACTGTGATATATCATGTTATACTGATGTTCACTCTTGAAATGTGAACTATTTCATTATTGTGACATTTTATATGATTTTTCAATAAAACAAGTTAAAAAAAAAAAAAAGATAGATCAAGCTGGAGTCCTGGCTTTTTTTTGCTCCCGGAGGATTGTCTAGATTGGATACAACTGTAGCAAACTAGCAGCTGTGAGAAGTATGAGGTCTGATTTCCAGCCTTTAAAGGGAACCTGTCATCAACTTTATGCTGACCTCACTGATGGCATTATGAAATAGTGACAGAAACGCTGATTTCATCGGTGTGTCACTCATGAGCTAAAAGTAAGTGGTTGCCGAGATCCAGCATCATAATTAGAGATGAGCGAACGTGCTCGTAACGAGCACTGTAGCGCTCGGCTCCCCTGTGCTCGCATGGGTGCAGGCATCCGCTTCCGTCGGGTGAGGAGGACGGAAGCAGATGCCTGCGCCCATGCGAGCGCAGGGGAGCCGAGCGCTACAGTGCTCGTTACGAGCACGTTCGCTCATCTCTAATCATAATCATTGCAGCATAGGCCTGGAAAGAGTCAAATCTACCTGAGAAGAGTCATGGTTATTCATAATCTCCTGCTCTCCTGCCCATCTGCTGATGATAGGCAGTTCTCTCCTAGAGAGACAGGGAGAAAACTAGGTAGAAGCCTGTCAGCAGGTGGGAGAGCAAGAATTCATGAATAATCATGTCTCTTCTCAGGTGGCCGGGACTCTTTTCCAGGCCCAGTCTGCAATGTTTGTGATGTTGGTTCTCGGCAACCACTTACTTTTAGCTTATATATGACAGACCGCTGAAATCAACTCGCCTGTCTCTACTTTATTCTGCCGTTAGTATGGGCAGCATAAACTTGATGACAGGTTCCCTTTAAATGTAAATAATGTTTTGATTCACAGAAAACAAGCAGAGATACTGAACGAGGTGAAGAAATGGAACAGAAGAGTACGGTATCTTAGAAAGCCGCAGAACCTTTCATCATACGGTGATTAAGCTTTCTTGGGTTCAGGGCCAGTAAAAAGTGGAGTTTCACTTGTCTTATGGTCATTGGACCATTCCTTTTAATTGGCCTTGGGTGAAGTTTTCATGTCACGCATACTGTGATCAGCATATGTACGGTTTAGTACTGACAGATAAAATTCCACAAGCACAGGACACAATGCTATAGGCACTAACATAAAGAACATCTGCCACAACATAAACATTACAGGATTCTGTACTCACCAATGTATAGAGGGGAGTAGCTTGATTTCACATTCTCATCTAAGTAAGTGACCCCCAGGGTGTAAAGTGGTGTGGCACCAATCCCGTGAAGAAACTGTCCCATCATGAAGACATACCTATAGATGGACAGATTTGAGGCACTTTCTACGACTTGGTAAGAGTCATTGGAGTAACATACTCCAGTATTCTCCGAAAGGTTCACAACGTACATACTAGTGGTGAAATGGGGTAGTGCAAACACCAAGGAACCAAGTCCCATAATAAATACTCCCCAGCCCAACCAACGAGGTTTATGACCGTTCCCCCCAAAGTAGCTGACAAATGTCAAACACAGGCAGGCTGCTATGTCATAAGAGCTTGCAATCAGTCCTGTCTGGTAGCTGTGCAGGTCAAATCTCCGCTCTATGGAGGAGATGATGGTATTGATGAAACCGTTGACCACCATGCCTTGGAGAAAAGAGGCCGCACACAAGAAGAAAAGCACTCCTTTGGATGTGTTAAAGACCTGTAAAAAGGATGGTTTGATGGCTCCCCAGCCGCACAGGTTTTCATTTTCTGATGGGACAAATTTAATCTCACAGGGGTCATCATCATACAATACTTTCTTAGTAGTCTGCTCCTTGTATAGCGGGTCAATATAAGAGTCTGGGGGTGTCTTGGACAGCAATGCATCAACCTGGTCAAGGCTATCGGGCGTGCCCAAGTCATAGTCGCTGACGGTCCGTGAAGTTTCGGAAAAACAGAGCAGTCCTTGCTTGGAATGGAAGGAACTTTCTGGGGATAGATGCTGGGGCATTTCACAATGAAGCAAGCTAGGGTCGGAAAACTTCAGAGAAGAAGATGAAAAGACGACACCTGTAAAAAAAAAAAACCAAAAAGCAAATGACAAAAAAAGTATGATAACATCCTAGATGTCCCATCAAGGCTCTGACCCAAGCTTCTAAGCTTTAAAGTGCCACTGAGTTTTTAAAAATGTTTTGATCAAAACTTTTGATCAGTGGGGTTCTGAGTGCTGAGACTCCTGCCGAACGCTAGAACGAGAGAGAGAAGCATATCGCACTCTCTTCCGTCGTTAGAGGAGATGGTCTCAATAGAAACCTGTCTCTATTCTGTCCTCTGCAGCAAGGAAAGAAAGAGCGTGATATGCAAGCCTTTCTGTTGTCTCGTTCTAGGGCTTAGTAGGGGTCTCAGCACTCAGACCCCCACCGGTGAAAGCTTTTCATATGTCTCTATAACATATCAAAAGTTTTTTGAAAACTCAGTTCTTCTTTCTTATTGTTGCCCCCATCTGAATACTACATAAGACATGGGGTAGTGAAATGATTGAGTGTACCGGCTGCTATACTGTAGAATAGTAAGCTCTGTTCCCGGATGCCGCTGTCCTCTGTGACCCCCGTTCTGACTAGTCCATTAAAACTGCATCTTTAGAGTGGACGGGAACTTGGGCTATTTATTCATTTCTATGACTTGAGTGAGGGTCAGAGTGGTAATGGTGGTCAGAAACGGAGCTCACAATTCTATGATACAGTGACGTAATAATCTCTGTTCCAGAAGTCAGACAAAGAGGCAGGAGAGGGAGCAGCCTGAGAGCCGGGATCAGCTCACCTGTTCTAGTTCCTGATACAGAGCAGAGAGGCAGAAGCTTGAGCCAATCAGTGAGATCTGTGCTCTGCTTAAATCCTGCTGAATTTTATGCTGGTCTTAGTTTTCCCCTCTGCGGTGGTGTGTGCTTCGTCATAAATTAGGCGCACCTGTGGCAGTCCGTGCTCCTGGAGTAAAAACTATGTCAAACCCTGGCCTGGCTGGCGCGGATGTAAGTAAATTTGCCCCCAGCACATCCCTATCACACCCAACTGGCGTACATGGCATAAAACCGGCCATGTGACACATTATTGTCATGCGGCCAGACAGCAAAGGGGACTTGCAACAATTTTTAAGTCTAAAAGTGTCACAAGTCCCTTAGTAAATGTCCCCTGACTCATGTATATGTTAGAAATACTTTGTGTATATTGTGAGTATTCTTGTATTTTTCACCTGACTTGTTTACCCGACTGCTACTGCCTTCTTCTTGTCTACTATTGCTTGACCTTGTTTCTGATATCGCTATTGGATACCATTTTGGCTTTGCCGCTTAACCTGTTGGTGACGCTGGCTAGTTCTACTACTCTACCTGTCTGCTCCACCTGCCAGCAGCTACCCAGTGAATGCGAGATAGGGCTCCATACCACCAGCAGGGACAGCTCCGGTCCTGAGTGGGATTGCTGCCGCTGGGAAGGCTTTTCCATCTGTAGGCCAGGTAGTGATAGGGATGTCGAAGAGTAATTTTGCTGGACAGGTGAGCCTACTTTCACACCGGCATTTTTCCTGGATCAGCAGAAATGCTGCCGTCATAATAATACAACCATCTGCATCCGTTCTGAACGGATCCAGTTGTATTATCTCTAAAATAGGCAAGACAGATCTGTTTCTAAAACCATTGTAAGTCAATGGGGACGGATCCGCCACCATTGACTTACATTGTGTGTCATGACGGATCCGTCTTTCTCCACACCGCATTGGGGACAGAAAAACACTGCTTGCTGCTTAACTGATCTCAATAGCGGAAAGGGAAAGCGCAGATGTAAAAGTAGCCTTACCTGTATTCTGTTAGTTCCGTAACAAGCAGCTGGCAAGCTCAGTGTCAGTTACAGTGTCATGTATGGATGGACGGATAGACAGATAACAGACAGATAAACATGAGGACAATTTTGAATATGTGGAGTTAGAAAATGAACTGGTTAGTGTCACATGTCCTGCTGATTGGACAACAGTCACATGATAAACCAGGAAGTACGATTGAAGCATGGGGGATAAGAGAAAACTGAAAATGAGATAAATTTGACAAATATTGGTAGAATT
Source organism: Rhinella marina (assembly GCA_900303285.1). NCBI lineage: Eukaryota > Metazoa > Chordata > Amphibia > Anura > Bufonidae > Rhinella > Rhinella marina. The sequence goes on along the minus strand of ONZH01021569.1, from coordinate 45,159 downwards.
GGAGCTAGAGTACTTGAGAATGAAAAGTAGTTTATAGCACATCCCCTTTAATGAAGTATTCTAACAAGGTCAACAATACAAAATATAAAAAGAAGGGCTTCCTTAAACATGCTCCATCTATTGGTTTGGAGATAACACCTGAGGTGAAAGTGAATGTCTACCTTTCTACATCCTCTACTGTAGGTCCAAAATGCCATGCTGATTAATTTCTTGGGAACGCCCGCTTATGGGCGAGGTTTACGTTAGTTCCGCCCACTTTTGGCCTGGGTCAGCATGAATTTTCCAGGACTACCTCAGAAAATCAGGGATAGTCCCGCCAAATTTGGGACAGTTGTCAATTATGTAACTGTGTATGAGCCTATATTGTCTGGTGTGCCAGTCCAGTCGCATTCAGGACCCACTTCTATAGCTTATTATGATGTGACTGAAATATTTGGCATTCTGCCAACTTGTATCTTAGTCCCGAATCAGAACATGCAACCACATTCACTATGTTTAGGTGCAATTCAGCAGTGCGGCACCACCATCTTAGGCCCCGATTCATCAAGATCAGCGTCTGCTGTGGTGTACTTGAGGGGGACTACACTGCCGGAGGAGGCAGCCCCTGTCATAAATGACATGCCTCCTCTGGCAGTCTGTGCCCTGGAGTGAAATGTACAACAACTCGGAGGTGTCATAGATTTCAGTCACTATTTATACCAGTTTCAGGTGTAAATAATGATGAACGGGCCACGCCCGCTTTTCATAAAATTGGCAAGGGCAGCATAAAATGCTAATTTTGACTAGAAAAGTCTCACATTTGGTGGATTTGTGACTTTTTTTAACGCCAATATAGGGGAATAATATATTCCCCTTTAATGTCTGGTGGCATAACTGTAAAATGGAAGAGTAGTGGACACGTCAGCCACGTTGGCGAAGTTAAAAATAGCCAGTGGCGTTATACGGTTTTCTAAATTTTACAGACCTGACTCTGCTGTGCCGTTTCTATAGTGATCACTGATCTGCAAGGAGCAATGCAGTAGAAATGTCTAATATAGTAACAGCCGACAAGCCAGAACATACGCAGCACAGGGCTTGGATTCATAAAATGCTGTTACAGTGACATTTCTTCAATGTGACCTCCGATAATCCAGAAAGTCTTTGAATGAAGCTGTCACACTGAAAATGCAGTGACATTTGCAGATTAATATATAGTTTATTTATGTGAAAGATTAAGTATAACATTCATTTATTTTCCTGCTTATTCTGGGCTTTGAAGTCCAGGAGACGGTCCTATCAGTGATTGACAGCCTTCCCTCTATGACTGTGTATACAGAGATATCTGTCAATCACTGATAGGACCGCCTCCTTGACTTCAAAGCCCAGAATGAGCAGAGATATAAATGAATGTTATACTTAATCTTTCACAAAAATAAACTATATATTAATCTGCAAATGTCACTGCATTTTCAGTGTGACAGCTTCATTCAAAGACTTTCTGGATTATCGGAGGTCACAGGAAATAATTTTTACTGCATTTTATGAACACCTTTAAATTTACACTGAATCCGTTCCCACAAAACTATATATTAATCTGCCCAGCTTCTCCTGCTCTGTACAGTACCTAGCTGTCCGCAGCCCAAACACCATGTTCAACGTGACAGGCTCCCTTTAAATTACTAATCATACTAATTACTACTCATTATCCTGTACTGATCCTGGGTAGATTTTTATTGCAGGTCCTTGCAATGATGTACCTTAAAGGGGTTGTGCAAAATTTCCCCATTCTGATGGAGCAGCTGGATGAGCATGCGCACTGCCGCTCCATTCATTCTTTATGGGAGAACAAAGTACAGCGCTCGGCTATCTCTGGCACTCCCATAGAGAATGGAGTGTCAGTATGGACGTATGACCTGCCACTTCATCAGAACAGAATGGGACCCCCACTCTTGGGATCAGTGGAGGTCCCAGCACCGTGTGATTAGAGAATAACTTCAAAACCTTCCACAACTCCTTTAAAGCTCATGTGTTCCCAGTGTAAAATTCTATAGCAAGGCTCCCTACCTACCAACCTACCTACTAATTTTTAATATTAGTGTCTTGTTTTGTTATAGACAGACCTTGGACCCCCTCAGGCACCTGGGCCGGGGTGTGACTGCTACCTCTACACCCTCTATGGCTACCTGCCAGGGTCCATCCATAGTGGGGGATGGGCGTGCCTAGTGGCTCCTACTTCTGCCTGATGTGATGCCAATGTTGCCTTGCAGTGCCAACATCTGTCTGGAGTCAGTAGATTGTCCCCCTGTCGGAGCGTTTCCTTCCATACTCTAAAAACACCCTGATAGGGGATTTAGATTGTCTGTACAGCACAGCAGCATGTGCTGGCGTTAACTATATGCCACTGCTTCTTATGATGGGAATGCTCCTTTAAAGGGGTTTTCCCACAAAAAATATACCATATTTTTCAAACCAGCACCTGGATCTGAATACTTCTGTAACTGCATGTAATTAAACACTGAGTAAAAGAACTATGCTATCTGTATGGTGCCACCTGTTGTTTTTTCTTTTCCTTACTTCTCTGTCCACCTCAGTAACGTTGCTGAGGTGGTCGCACATGCTCAGTTCCATCCTTCATCTTACACCTGTTGTTTCTATTGTTAGAAGCTGTGACAGTTACAGGAAGACAGCTTCAGCAAAAAGGAAACACACCCTAAGCTTTGACTGATAGAGATCCGCTGCAGAAAGGACAAGTCCCCTAAGCTGTGATAGGGAGAGAGCTACAGCAGAAATGACCAACTGCTTTGAACTGTGATGGGTAGAAAGCTACAGCAGAAAGGACACACCTTATGAGCTGTAATAAGGAGACAGCTACAGTGGAAAGGACACACCCCTTGAGCTATGATGGGTAGAAAGCTACAGTAGAAAGTACACTTAGTTGTTAGAGAGATAGAGAGAGCTACTGCAGAAAGGGCACACCACCTGAGCTGTGATGGGGAGACAGCTACAGTAGAAAAGACACACCCTGAGAAGGGACACTCCTCTAAGCTATGTTAGACAGAAAGCTTCAGTAGAAAAGACACACACCCTGAGCTGTGATAGGGAGAGAACTGCAGCAGAAAGGACACGCCTCCTGAGAGTTGATAGGGAGAGAGCTGCAGCAGAAAGGACATGCCTCTTGTGAAAGTACACACCCCCTTGAGCTGTCTGCTTGATATAAATCTAGCAGAGCAATGAATGGGGAGATCTCTGGATCCATGTGAGGTACAGGGCTGGTTCTAGCTTTGTTAGTAAGAGACTGTCATGTACTATATCATGTCCGATTTTCATTTTTTACATTAGTCATAGGAGAACCCCTTTAAAGGGGTATTCTCATCTTAGACAATGGGGGCATATCGCTAGGATATGCCCCCATTGTCTTATAGGTGCGGGTCCCACCGCTGGGACCCGCACCTATATCCAGAACGGAGCGGGGAGCGCTGCGCCTGGAGGACCCCAGGTTTCCGGGGGTCCGGCCACCACCAGGCGCAGCTCCCCGCGCCGCTCATAGAAATGAATGGGAGCCGGGCCGTGCATGCGCGGTGCGCTCCCATTCATTTCTATGGAGCCGACGGAAGTAGCCGAGCCAGCGCTCGGCTATTTTCGGCGGCCCCATAGAAATGAATGGAGGGCGGCTGCGCATGCGCAGTGCGCCCTCATTCACTTCGGGGGCTCCGTTCTGGAAATAGGTGCGGGTCCCAGCGGTGGGACCCACACCTATAAGACAATGGGGGCATATCCTAGCAATATGCCCCCATTGTCTAAAATGAGAATAACCCTTTAAGTGGTTAAACAGGCTGATGAGATTTTTATTTTTGGAGAACTAGTTAATTATATCTGAATGTAAAATGAACAGTTACAGTAAGAAAATGCTAGAACGTGTCTTGAGGTCAGCGGTGCTTCCTCTTCAGCAAAGGAAAGATACTGAAGGGGACATGGTGCCTGCAGTCCACAAAACGTTCAGTTATGTGTCACGGATAGGAAGTCCTGGGGCTGGGGGATGGGACAGGGCAGGGCCTGAACTACAACCACCACCGGAGTATTACTACACCGAGGCTGCACTACGTCACTTTTATTTGGTTTGCAAATTTGTGGGAAATGATGAAACTGTGAGCGACTGGGAATAAGGCCGCTCCCCTGAGCAGAGTGTGGGGGAGCCGCGGGGGGGTCTCCGACTGCAGACACTGGGGGGACTTATTACACCAGTCTCAATGAATGGGAAGTGCACTAAAATAATTCAGAATTAATGTTCATTTTGGCGCCTCTTCAGGAGGTCCGTGTGCCAGGAAATGAAATCTACACCAGCAAGGAGCTAGCCTGAACTTCTGCTGTACCGGCATGTCCACAGGCTTAGATACAGCAGCTGCACGGACAGTATCATGCATGACAGGCTTAGATACAGCAGCTGCACAGACAGTATCACACATGACATTACTTAGATACAGCAGCTGCACAGACAGTATCACACATGGCATACTTAGATACAGCAACTGCATGGACAGTATCACTCATAACAGGCTTAGATACAGGAGCTGCACAGACAGTATCACACATGACAGGCTTAGATACAGCAGCTGCACAGACAGTATCATACATGACAGGCTTAGATACAGAAGCTGCACAGACAGTATCACACATGACATTACTTAGATACAGCAGCTGCACAGACAGTATCATACATGACAGGCTTAGATACAGCAGCTGCACAGACAGTATCACACATGGCATACTTAGATACAGCAACTGCATGGACAGTATCACTCATAACAGGCTTAGATACAGGAGCTGCACAGACAGTATCACACATGACAGGCTTAGATACAGCAGCTGCACAGACAGTATCATACATGACAGGCTTAGATACAGAAGCTGCACAGACAGTATCACACATGACATTACTTAGATACAGCAGCTGCACAGACAGTATCATACATGACAGGCTTAGATACAGCAGCTGCACAGACAGTATCACACATGGCATACTTAGATACAGCAACTGCATGGACAGTATCACTCATAACAGGCTTAGATACAGGAGCTGCACAGACAGTATCACACATGACAGGCTTAGATACAGCAGCTGCACAGACAATATCACACATGACAGGCTTAGATACAGAAGCTGCACAGACAGTTTCACACATGACATTACTTAGATACAGCAGCTGCATGGAAAGTATCACACATGACAGGCTTAGATACAGCAGCTGCACAGACAGTATCACACATGACATTACTTAGATACAGCAGCTGCATGGAAAGTATCACACATGACAGGCTTAGATACAGCAGCTGCACAGACAGTATCACACATGACATACTTAGATACAGCAGCTGCATGGAAAGTATCACACATGACATACTTAGATACAGCAGCTGTGCGGACAGTATCACAAATGACAGGCTTAGATATAGCACCTCAGCCGACACTATGACACATGATGAATTGAGCTTGGATACAGCAGCTGAGCAGACAGTATCACACATGACAGGCTTAGATACAGCAAATGCACATTCAGTATTACACATGACAAAAGTAGATATAACAGCTCAGCAGACAGTATCACACATAAGAGGCTTAGATACAGCAGCTCAGCAGACAGTATCATACATAAAAGGCTTAGATACAGCACATCAGCAGACAGTATCACACATAAGAGGCTTAGATACAGCAGCTAAGCAGAACCTATAGAAAATGTTATAATTACATTCAATAACATTATGGGCTATGTAGAGCTATGTGGGTGTATCAAACAGTAAAGGTTTAGATACACAGCTCAGCAGACAGTATCACACATACCAGGCTTAGATACACCAGCTCAGCAGATCTATCATTAAAATCAGTCCCATTACAGGATGGGGGTTGTAGTGCCTTGAGGTGTTTTACATGTTATGCTTAGATATATGATGCAGTGGCTTGTAGCCCACATGATGGGTTTTTATGAAAAACAAGCAACCGATCATATAATTAAAAAAAAAACATGACAGACTTGGATACAGTCACTTAGTAGATCCTATCATACACACTGGCAAAGCCGCGGTCTCAGCAGGTCATGTCACACATGATACACAGCTGAGAAGATAGTATCACACATGACAGGCTTAGATACACAGCTGAGAAGATAGTATACCACATGACACGCTTAGATACACAGCTGAGAAAATAGTATCATGCATGACATGCTTATATACACTCAGCAGACAGCATCACACATGATATGTTTAGATACACACAGATCAGAAGAGATTACCACACATGATAGGCTTAGATACACAACGTAGCAGACAGTATCACACATGATAGGCCTATATATATACAAGCTCAGCAGACAGCAGCACACGTGATAGGCTTAGATACACAACTCAGCAGACAGTATCACACATACTAGGCTTAGATACACTGCTCAGCAGACACAATCACACATCACAGGCTCACATATACCAGCTTGGCACAGTATCACACATAATATGCTTAGATACACACAGATCAGAAGAGATTACCACACATGATAGGCTTAGATACACAACTCAGCAGACAGTATCACACATGATAGGCTTAGATACATTGCTCAGAGGACAGTATCACACATGATAGGCTTAGATACATTGCTCAGAGGACAGTATCATACAGGATAGCCTTAGATACATTGCTCAGAGGACAGTATCACACATGATAGACTTAGATACATTGCTCAGAGGACAATATCACACATGATAGGCTATCACACATGATAGGCTTAGATACATTGCTCAGAGGACAGTATCATACAGGATAGGCTTAGATACATTGCTCAGAGGACAGTATCACACAAGACATTTTGTGTTTTTGTGATATATTTCACCCTGTGCTATAAACCATTTCTCACACCTGCCACCTTATGAAACCCGGACGGAGGATCTGCGGAGGAATCGCAGGGAGGCAGGTGCCTGACCGACAGTAACCCCCAGCGTCAGACTCCTGGAGTAGGCGGGCACTGTCTGGCATCATCATCCGATGCTCAACTGCCAGGGAACAGCTAATCAGCAAGCCCTGGATCTCCTGGCGCTGCCCATCAGACGAGCAGCTTGATATTAATGCAGACAGAAAGGATAAGCTCTGGGCAATGTACTGATGGAGACGAGCCTGGGAAATTCCACATCATGTGCATATGGCGGCTGTGCCCTGTCCTGCCCCAGAAGAATTCTCCTATAATGCAGACCCCGAAATGAAATGATGATATAACAATCCACTATGGAAAACCGTAATATAAAACACTATAGACCCTATCTAAATAATGGGCGAGGGGCAGTACTGGGCACACCAGGTACCAGCAGGACACGCCCAGGGCTTATGTGACCTTCATTAGACCCACAGAAGGCAGCAGCCAGGAAAAATCTATAAAATGTGCCTGGATGAAAAAATCCAGAAAATCATTCTATCAATGATACTCCAAAATGTGAAAGGAACTGGGCTGTCAAGGGTTAATCTCTAGTAGCCATATTTAAAGGGGCAGTACAAGGTCTGCCTAGAACAAAAGGATTATTATTATTTTTTTTTTTTTTAGCAGATGAGATCCATCCCTGAGGATGATGAGCTTCCCTGGGCCTTCCTGACACATGGTTTTAGCAGATGAGATGTGTGACATCATCTGTCTCATCATATACCGTAACCCACTGCAAGGTTAGGCCTATTTTACATGTCTGTGATGACATCTATGAAAGAAGGTCAGTGGTTATGGTGGCCACCTGCTTCACCCCAAAAAGGAGGATGTATGCCCTGCCCCAACCCCGCTATGCTTCACTAAGCCACGCCCCCTCTCCCAGTAACGGTGCTTTGCAAAAGAAAAAAAAAAAGAGGGGTTGTCTCATTTCGGCAAATGGCATTTATCATGTAGAGAAAGTTAATACAAGGCACTTACTAATGTATTGTGATTATCCATATTGCTTCCTTTGCTGGCTAGATTCATTTTCCATCACATTATACACTGCTTGTTTCCATAGCTACGACCACCATACAATCTGGCAGCGGTGGTCGTGCTTGCACAGTATAGGGAAAAGAGCAAAGTTATGTTTGTGCCCACAGTCCGAGCCACCAGAGAGGCCAGCGCTTAGTGTGCAAGCACGACCACCGCTGATGGATTGCATGGTGGTCAACACCATGGAAACGAGGAGTTTATAATGTGATGGAAAAATGAATCCAGCCAGCAAAGGAAGTAATATGGATAACAACAATACATTAGTAAGAGGCTTGTATTAACTTTCTCTACATAACAAATGACACTTGCTGAAGTGAGACAACCCCTTTAAGCTGAGCTGAGTGCAGCCTACTGTCAGCAAACAGCTGATCGCGGGGGTGCCAGGTGTCGGACCCCCGCCAATCTGATATTGATGACCAATGCTGAGGATAGGTCATCAATATTACAATCCTTTTAAGGGTTTGTTTAGGTTTCACATGCCATATGGAGGGCACACTGCCTCCTGAACGGGGTCTAGTTGAGGAGAACATTCAGGTTACTAGCTATATTGACTTCTATTCAGATAGGAGACGTTTGCTGCTTCCTGCCTTACACATCTGCAGCGTTAGGTCCTTTCACACAGTCCGTGTTTGGTCAGTGTTTGATCAGTGATTTTCATCAGTAATTGTGAGCCAAAACCACACAGAACAGGTGCAGATCTTCCCATTATACCTTATCTCTGTGTAACCTCCAGTCCTTATTTTGGCTCACAACCACTGAATGAAATCACTGATCAAACACTTACCAAACACTGATGCCTCATTCACACAGATCTTTCCCTTATACCTGTGGTGGCTCCAATACTGGTTTTGGCTCACAATCACTGATGGAAATCACTGACCAAACACTGACTGTGTGAAAGAGGCCTTAGTTTTCTAATCATGTACAAAACCTTTCATCTACCTACCTAACTACCTACCTACCTCTATATAGCTATAACTGCCACTATGGAACGGAGGGGACTAAAGGTCCACTGACCCTGACCCATGATCACCGCCATAAATTAATGATTTTTCTGGTTAACTTGTCACTATGCAGTCATAATGTGAGATTAGGGATGACACGTAGCCTTCTCTAATCCTTTGCAAAAGGCCTAATGCACATGACTGTCTCCGGTCTGCGATCCGCATATCACAGATCCGCAAATTACAGATGTGGTCTGTGTGCTGGACGCATCTTTTTTTGCGGACCAATTGACCTCAATGGGTCCGTGGTCTGCAATTTGCTGGCAAGTATAGGACATGTTCTATCTTTTTGCGGAACAGACATATTGATGCGGAAAGCACATGGATGACCTGTGTGCTTCCGGATCCCTATGTCCGTTCCGCATCAGATGTAGGACTATTGTATACATATATAAAGCTTAAAGGGGATTTTCCTGGACTTACATAATGATGACCTATCCAGCACCCTAACCAATCAGCTGTTAGAAGAGGCTGTGGCTCCTTTGTAGGCCTGTGCTGTCATGTCCATTGGTCACATGGCCACTGCGCGGATCAGACCCATTCAGGTGAATTGGACCAAGCTGCAATACCAAGATCAGCCACTATATGATGTATGGCGATGTGACTATAAAGGGTCATAATTAGAGATGAGCGAACGTGCTCGTAATGAGCACTGTAGCGCTCGGCTCCCCTGCGCTCGCATGGGCGCAGGCATCCGGATCCGTCCTCCTCACCCGACAGATCCGGATGCCTGTGCCCATGCGAGCGCAGGGGAGCCAAGCGCTACAGTGCTCGTTACGAGCACGTTCGCTCATCTCTAGTCATAATGCTTATTTCATGGTTGTGGTCATCAATAGGGCTACCAGGAGTTAGACCAGCACCAATCAGATGGTGATCACCTATCGTAAGGACAGGTCACCAAAATGTACGTTCCAGAAACCGCCATTTAAAGGGGTTGTCCACTTTTTTTTTTTTTATCTGGCGCACAGTGGTCCCCACTGCTCTCCACTTTCTGGGCCTGGCTCAACACACAGAAAATGGCTCAGCCAATCAGCGCCTTCACTGGTGACCCAACTTTGCAAGTGATTGGCTGAGCGGGCATTTCCAGCGTGTCAAGCTGGGACCATGAAGGGGTGCAGCGGTAAGTGTCAGAACAGCAGTGGCAGGGGAGGATGGAGTACCTTACTTTTATAGACCTTTGAGACCTATTAACACTACTATCAACATAAGGTCATCTAGAGAAACAGCAGGTTTTTAAAATTCTTTTTTTCCTTTAAGTGTTTAGGTAGTAGAGCAATCAAATGAAAGGTATGTTTTAACGTACGGGTCAGAAACAGGGTTATGTGTAGCCTCTTGGCTATTAGTTTTTCTATGTAAGTACCCTGCACCAGAGGTCTATTTACCTGTATGGAGCGCACTGTCCAGAGATCACAGAGAGGACTATACAGTACACTATACTGTGCAACCGCCCTATAACTGCCTCCTGTGCATTCGTCCCAGACCCCACCCACTGCCACCAATCCACCTCTGCAGCCCTGTTCCATTCTTATTGCACTGAGTTTTGCACAATCTACAGCTCCGATCCCTACATGACAGATTTGGCGCTTAAAGAAAGCTAGGGATTCAGTCTTCTGAGAGAGAAATTTAAAATGGTCAAAATCTGCTATTTCTGCATGGAAAACATTCTATAGAAGACTGGTAATGGTTTCTCTGCATAAATAGCAACTCCTTAATGTTATATAGACCTACCTATTATACTGTATATATGAATAACTGCAATTTTCGTACTCCATCCCCAGCTAAAAATACTCCTCAAATATGGTCAGAGGAGTATTTTCACTCTTCCGGAAAAAAAATGTAGTGCGACCTCTGCATTCAATGGCAGCATGCAGAGATATTGAAAATAAAGAGCAACTAACACACAGCACAGCATGATATCATTACCAAAGAAGGCAATGGCAGTCCAGAGGTTCAGGGCTGGCATGGGGGGCATGTGCCTGGCAACAGGAGAGAGATAGATAGATAGATAGATAGATAGATAGATAGATAGATAGATAGATAGATAGATAGATAGATAATACAGACTGATATATGGATGATAGATAATACAGACTGGTATATGGATGATAGATAATACAGACTGATATATGATAGATAGATAGATAGATAGATAATACAGACTGATATATGGAAGATAGATAGATAGATAGATAGATAGATAGATAGATAGATAGATAGATAGAAGAGATGGAGAGAGACAGATATAGACACGCGATGAAGGAAGAGCACATGATGCACGCTGCCATGTTGGATAATTACCTGTGTCGTGGTGGAGGTGCTGCTGCAAATAACGTCCTCCCTGCGATGATGTAGACGCCCCTGTAAGGATGGATCTGCTGGACCAGCCGCTCACCTCTGCTTCTCCTCTGTCTCTGACACTTCGTTCCCATTCACACAGCGCGCCCCTCCCCTCATCCCTGGCCGACATGCAGTTCAGCCAATCAGCGGCGCCACTGAAACAGCACCTGCCACCCGTCAGCCAATCAGGATCGTTAACACGGCGAGCCCCTAACTGCATAGTGACATTTGGCCGTGCGCCGGCGTTGAATGCGGAGCGCTCCCAGCTCTAAGAGTGACGTAAACACGCCCCGCCCGTCGGCTAGAAATAGATGAAAGAGCAGCGAGGTCTGTGCAGGTGTGAGGGACCGCTGGTGGTTAGTCACGTGTCTGAGGGCCAGGGCGCGGGAAGCGCGCTCATGAAGTGGCCCCTGTGTTTTTCTGAGGTAATTTCAGGAGGTTTTTGTAATGTAAGGGTGAGGAAAGAGACAAAACTTATAAATCCAGGAGACGTAAATATCTGTGGCGGCCCTATGAATTTTAAGTGGTGGGAGGTTAAAAAGGGTTGTCCAGGATTAGATAAACATAGGAGACAATGGGGCAGAGCTGCAATACCGCACACAACCCGTGGACAAGAGTGGTGCTGTTTTTATCTAATCCTGGACAACCCCTTTAGGTAACAGGCAGACTGCAGTGGTTGGCACACCTCCTGGCAATAAATTCCTTGATGACCAGACGTGAAAAGGTCTTAAAGCATACCTCACAATTTTTGAAACAAAGAAAGAGGAACATTATTCCGAGTGATGCTAGGGAGGTCTGTTGCCGCCTGCCATTGGCTGCTCCTCCTTGACACCGGATGTTTTTATCCGCGCATCGGGAGAAGCAGCAGTGGTGGTGTGGGGACAAGGAGCCGTGCGGGGAGCCAGGTAAGTATATTCATTGTGATGGGGCCCAGCATATGGGGGGTGGGGGGATTTTATAGTCTTGGATAACCCCTTTAACATCATCTGAAAGCAACATCAACTGGGAAGCCCTTTCAGCGAAAGCAGTCAGGGGCTGAATCGGGAAAACACGGATTAGGTCCCTACATGAGGCGTCCCCCCATAGGATGAGATTCTGACTTCTTTCCTGAAGGGTTACAGTTTTATGTTCAGCGCTTGCATTCCATAATTGTCACTGTGTACATGTTGTTCTTCTGCTTTCACCTCAGACCTTGGAGCGGCCAGTTCCCAGGTCCACAGTGAATCAGAATCCCAAAACAACCTTGAGAAAATATGTAGACAAAGCCTTACTCCCTTGCACCTGCATTCACAGGTCTTAAAGTGAAATTTAAATGAACAGATACAAAATGGAATTCAAATTATCAGAAATTTCATGTTCACACTTTAGCTGTGAAAATCAATAATTTTATTTCTCCCAATAAAATGTTATTTTAGCCCCACATTTTTTTTCATTTCTCAAGTGGTAACAGGTGAACATACACCCCATAATTTATTACATATTTTTTCATGAATACGTTAACATCCGCTATGTGGTCATAAACTTCTGTGTGAGCACAGTACAGGGCTCAGAAGGGAAGGTACGCCATATGGCTTTTGAAGGGCAGATTATGCTGGAATAATTTTTGTGCGCCATGTCACATTTGAAGAGACCCTGAGGTAACCCTATAGTGGAAACCTCCAAGAAGGTGACCTTGTGAAAGTAAAAGGAATTTATCGAGAGGTAAACTGAGCACTTTGACCCCATAGGCATTTCCTAGAATTTAGAAACACTTGGCTGTGAAAATGAAAAATTATTTTTTTTTCCAATAAAATGTTGCTTTAGCCTCAGATTTTTCATTTTTACAAGGGGTAACAGGAGAAAAAGCACCCCACAATTTATTACCATTTTACTTCAAAATACAGTACGTCAACATCTCGTTTGTGGTTGTAAACTCCTGTATGGGCACACCGTAGGGTTCAAAAGGTTGCAACGGTGAGCAGGTGAACAATGAATAGAAGGCATCGCTTGTATGTGTGCTGCTTTCTCTTCAAACAGCTGATCGGCAGCTTGCCCTTGTCGATCTGATATTGATGACCTATCCTGAGGATAGGTCATTAATATAAAAAAGAGGACAGCCCCTTTAAATGTTTTGGTAATAGGAGAAAAAGCACTACAAAATTGTCACATAATTTTTCCTGAGTACGACAACACTCGTTATATGGTCGTAAAATGTTTTGCTACTTTTACACAATAAAAGCATTTTAAAAAATTTTTTTTCGCCATATTTTTTTTTTTTACTTTTCTGGCAGTGGTTTTGTGTAAGGGCTTGTTTTTTGATTGGCACCATTGTGGGGTAGATGTGACTTTTGATCACTTGTTTTTATAATTTTAGGGCATTCACCTGACAAGGTAGTTCATCTGATATTTTTATAGGCAGGTTGTTACGGACTCTGTGATAACAAAAATGCTTAATTTTTATTTTATTTTTTACAATAGTAAATGGATTAATGAGGGGAACAGGTTTTTTTTTTTTACTTTTGAAACTTTTATTTTGTTTATTTTTTATAGAACACATTTTTAACTTTTTGTTTTAGTTGCACTATGGAACGCTGAACTTAGTGCGCATGCGCCTGTCCAACGGCGCAAAATCCTATCCAAGGGGCGGACCAGACAAGCGCAGGAAGAAGAGGAACATGCGTTGGACAGGCGCATGCGCACTAAGTTCAGCGACGCCGTGCCCAAAATGGGCATCACAGTGCGCATGCCCCATCCCGGCGAGAGACTGCGCAGGCATGGGATCTTGCTGGCTAAGAAGGAGGACCCCAATGACGTGCAGGGCGGGCGCAGGCAGTTGCTGGGGCGGGGAATATATTTAAAAAAGGACAGGAGCCGGGCTCAAAGCCGGTGAACCCCGCCTCCGGGCACTTCCGAGACTTCATTTGCATATCAATTAAAGTACATTTTTGGCAGTTCTGTAGCTCCCAAGAAAGCGCCAAAGGTAACATTGCTTTTATTATAACATGCTATGGGGCTGTTTTTGTACTTTATAGGGGCCTGTGAAGTGACAGACTCCCTTTAACACAGACCTACTAAAATATAAGAAACTAACAGGAAATCGACCCAAACCACAACCAAGAAAACCAAGGGCTAAACCCAGACGTACAAGTAAAAAGACTGACGTCGGCACAACAGCTACTGAATCCTCAGAAGAACTAAGTGACGACATTCCTTTTTTAGGACAAAGATGGGGCACACATACAAAAGACGGAGACCACAAAGAAGGGGAGGACTCGAACACCGACGGTGGAGGCAACACCAAAATAACCAGGTCCAAGAGACCCCTTACGGGCCTGAGCTCGACAGGACTTCTAGGGACACAGAAGGACTCTCTACAGACCAAACCGTAATGGTAAATAGTAGTGGTAAATATTTCATCCAAAACATTCTCTGCTACTGAATTTTCTCTCCTTAACAAAGTACTGTCATTCTGCCCCACTACAAAGATGAATTGGTTTGATTGTGAAATAGATGCACCTTAAGAATTTTGACCTTTTTGTTAAAAGTAATTTCCAACCTCCAACCCAAAATCATGTAACAGAAGCTTACATATCTTTGGTAAAAGAGGACAGCAAAAAACGTAAAATACTGAATGTATATCTCATACAAAACACACCCAGTAACCCCAGTTATATACATTTTGCCCAAAATTCATAAGAACAGGGACAATCCACCTGGACAACCTATTGTTTCTGGGATGGACTGTGTCTTTTTCTGGAGAAGGTATTGCAGAAATTTGCAACTTCCATTGTTAAGGACACTTCACATTTTCTCAATAAATTAAACACTCACTTTTGAGGAAGGGAATCTTCTAGTCTCTTTCGATGTAGTCAGCCTATACACCAGTATAGACCACACCAAAGGATTAGAGGCTGTACATCATACACTACAATACTGACATTTTCTTCTTTCCCTCCTAGAGGTCATACTTACCTGTAATTATTTTCTTTTCAAAGATAATTTTTTCATCCAGTGCAGAGGCACCTCCATGGGATCAAATGTGGCCCCAGCGTATGTAAATATATTCATGGCTCACTTTGAAGAGTTGTTTGTGTATCCTTCCAGCCACTTCCAATTTGTAAGGGGCTGGATGAGATACATTGACGATATCTTCCGTACAGCAATGCTGCAGTTACCTCAGTGGTGTCTATCCTGAACTCTAATTTACTTTGGTGTTTTCAGTTGATAAATTACAATTCTTAGACACTTACATATACCCGCAAGGAAGCTCTCTCCATACTTATCTCCATACCAAAGCTATGGACAGAAACAGCAGTCTCAGATTTAAGAGCTCACATCCACGAAGAATGATTGAATCATTACCCTATAGTCAACTTTTAAGGGTTAGGAGGATAGTGAGTGATGATGACAAGATAGAAACCAGACTAGGAGAAATTTGGAACTAGGGGTTATCCTCAACATCTAGTTGCCCAACAATGTGAACGAGTCAATACGACCCTTACGGAACTTCTTAAAGACAAAGGTCTGAAAAGCAAAAATCAAAATAATAGGATCCCTTTTGTCACTAAATATACCTATCTGAGCAGTAAATTAGCATCCCCCGTTAATGTCCTATAAAAGAACCTCTAACATTAAGGATAAACTTGTAAAAGCAGACCCTCTCAAACCTAAGTACTCTAAGTACTGAGCCCAACAATTTTGATTGTTGTGTATTTTTGACTAATCCTTATCTTTTTTTTGCTGTTTATTTCTAGATATGACTCCATTGGACGCCTAGGTCCTCCTTCCTCCGCTTTTTCTTTAGCATGTCTTTTTTTTGGCTTCTTGGACTCTGACTGCATAGGTGCCCCCAATCAACTAATTGTGTTTTTCCTTTGATTGTCTCTTTTGGGTTCCTCTATTATTCCTACTTATATGTAATTTTCTCTAAGGGAGTGACACCGTCGGCAAAGCAATTGTGGTACTGTTCATATCAATGAAGAGACACTGTGCCTGGTGCCTCCATCTGTTTTGTCATTTAAATAGTGACACGTTGGTCGCCCACCTCTACAGTATGCCCCTGACTTTTTCTTATTATTGATCATGGGGTTTGAGGCTACTACGTGTGGACCTTCCCCCCAATGGTTACATTTTATGTGCGGTATTCTCAGTAGGGTAGCTCCTTCAATGGGAAGTGGGTAACTGTCATCTAAATGATGACCCCACCTTGTCAAGGTAGCCCTCTAGCTACTGGTGTATGAATGGCTACTAGACAGCTCCGGTAGGGCTGAGAAAGAGTCATCTAAATCCTGATCTTACCCTGGAGGCTTGCCTAGTAAGAGATCCTCCCATTAGCCCATACAATCTAAGCCGGGTTATTTGGTTACTATGACAACACTACGTACAGTAGCGGTGCCATCTAGCCTTATATTAATCCCTTGAGCCCCACATCACGTCAATAAGAGCGTTACAATATTGCCCATTAATACATTTTTCTAATTTGGTGGGTTTTCCATATGTTTGTTGCCTGCCTACGTATCTTGTCTGCCTTGTTACAACTGATGTCATGATGATCAGTTTTTCTTAAAGGGAACCTGTCATCTCCGAAACACCCCCTGAACTAGAGTAAGTGTTGTATAGTGTAAGTGATGCTGAATTTGAATATGTAAGTTTTATCTTCATACTCACTTCCATTCTGACGCTGTGCTCCCACAAACCTGCAGTAAAATACACTCACTGGACTCTTCTTTGAGTCCTCTCCATTATGTGAGTGAGCACCGGAGTCCAGTGAGTGCATTTTACTGCAGGTTTGTGGGAGCACAGTGTCAGAATGGAAGTGAGTATGAAGATAAAAATTACATAACCGGACTCAACGTCACTTACACTATACACCGCTTACTCTAGTTCACGGGGTGTTTTGGAGATGACAGGTTCCCTTTAATTGGAGGTATCTCTTAGCCTCACTACCTGACAACTGAACACTTCATGATCTCCCTATGACGTGTTATTTTCTTGTTGGACGCAGCACGCACTCTCACTAAACATTGTATGCGCAGTCGCATTCTGGGAACGCCGGACACTGACGTGATTTCATGCCTTTACTGAGGATACTATTGACTCACGTGGAGCTGTTTTATTTGTCACATGCATCACTTGACTATTTACTATATTGTCTTCGCTGCACTTTTATTTATCTAATATTGTACTAGCACCTTATGATGATTATTGGATTGTACACGCCCACTGAAGGGGATGTTCCTAATTATACCCACAAATCAAGGCTTCATTCACACGTCCGTATGTGTGCACATCCTGGAAAACGGTCAGTTTTTTGCGGATCCGTTGTTCCGCAAAAAGCTCAGTTTTTCCAGGACATCCGTTCCGTTTTTCCGTAAAAAACGGAAAGGATGTATCCATATGTCATCCGTTTTTTGCGGATCCGCAAAAAACGGAAGGATGAATAACATCTTTTTTTTTCACCCCTCCTGGAACGGAATCCGCAAATACGGATGACATGCGGATGCCTTTCTGCATGTCTTCCTCATTTTTTGCGGATCCATAGACTTTCATTGTGCTACGGACCGCAATTCGGGAGAAAAGTAGGACAGGAGGATTTCTGTTTGCGGATCCGCAAAACGGAACAGATTAACGGATGCGGACAACATACGGTGCAATGTCCGCAGATTATCAGGACCCATTGAAATGAATGGATCCGCAAAATATCCGCAAAAACCGTCCGCAATTGCGGAACGGATGCGGATAGATTGCGGATGTTTTAAACGGACTTGTGAATGGGGCCTAAAGAAGAACTCCCGCAAATTTTTTTATTCTCTGACCTGTTAGAAAGGTGCCTGATATAATCTGTAGTGATTGTCATTTTCTTATCAGTGACTGTTTCTGTGAGTAAAAACCTCTCTTCTTATTGTAGCTGGGTCATGTGACCAACTCCCTGACCTCCAACTGACCCAGGACAGAAAGCCAGTAACTGCTCTATTCATTACTATGGGAGCCTCACTTTCAGTCTCATAGGAATACATAGAGAATTAGACTTCCTGTCCCCACATAAGGTGCTGTGTGAGTTGGTCGGTCTAATTGCTGGTCACATGACACAGATAAGAAACTTCAGGATGATATAAGTCAAAAATTCAGACACTGGTAAGAAAATGACATTCACTACAGATTATATCATGTACATTTCTAGCAGGACATGGAATAAAACTTTTGTCGGGAATTCTTCTTTAAGCTTCTATTTAAAGGGGTTGTCTCACGAAAAATATTCTACAGTTTTCAAACCAGCACCTGGATCTGAATACTTTTGTAATTGCATGTCATTAAAAATTTTGTATAGCTACTGAGTTATTCAGTAACATGTATCTGTATAGGACCACTTAATTTCTTATTTCTTTGACCTATTCACTGAGCAGGCCGCACATGCTCAGTTTCAACTTTTAACTGCCTACTGAACTGTGATAGGCAGAGCTGAGACACGCCTCCTTAGCTGCAGCAGAAAAGACACTCCCCTTGAGCTGTCAGCTTGATATAAATCTAGCAGATCAATGAATGGGGAGATCTCTGGGTCCATGTGAGGTACATGGCTGGTTCTAGCTTTGTTAGAAAGGTATTGTCATGGACTATATGATGTCTGATTTTCATTTTTTACATTATTCGTGGGATAACCCCTTTAAGGTACACTATGTTCTAATTCCCTCACTGCTTGATAAAGACTACACCTAGAAACGTTGCAATGTTTGCTGTCTATTGAATAAAATGACAAGATTTTTTGAATGGAAGATTGCTGTGGATCCTTCTAATCCAGTTGGATGAGAGAGGCAGCTCCCTCCCTTTTCAAACTGTTTAGATGCAGCAGTCAACATTAGGGGCAGACTGGGAACGTAAAGTGGCCCTGGAAAAAAACTAAAAGTGGCCCCATGTCAGGTTCAAATTGACAGAAAGCAGGGCAACACAAGTAGATCAGGATAATAGGAGTAGAAGGAGCAGCAATACCTTAGTGCAGCAGAAGATTCTGCTCCTTCAGAGGTGGCAGGAGCCTTATTAAGTACCATGCTAGGCAGCATCCTTAAATGGATTAATGTAAAAAATAAAAATGTGATATCAAATAGGACATGACAATCTCTTTCTAAAGCCTCATGCACATGACTGTAGTTTTTGTATCCACAAAAAATGTGGATCGGATGCGGACCCGTTCACGTCAGTGGGGATGCAGAAAAAAAAGAACATGTACTAGGATAGGACATGTGTGAAGGAGTGAAAAAAATGTCTGCAGGCTCTCGGCTGGTATCTATTTTTTGCGGACCGCAAAAACGTCAACAGCTGTGGGCATGAGCCCTAACAAAGCTAGAACCAATCATAGATCCTCAGACCTCATAGATCCAGAGCTCATCCCATTCAATGCTCCAATTGCTCTTCTAGATTTATATATAGCAGGCAGCTCAGGGGGTGTCTTTTCTGCTGCAGTTCTCTCCATGTTCAGAGGGCGTGTCCTTACTAGGAGGGGTGTCCTTTCTCAGGGGGCTTGTCTTTTCTGCTGCAGTTCTCTCCATGTTCAGAGGGCGTGTCCTTACTAGGAGGGGTGTCCTTTCTCAGGGGCTTGTCTTTTCTGCTGCAGTTCTCTCCATGTTCAGAGGGCGTGTCCTTACTAGGAGGGGTGTCCTTTCTCAGGGGGCTTGTCTTTTCTGCTGCAGTTCTCTCCATGTTCAGAGGGCGTGTCCTTACTAGGAGGGGTGTCCTTTCTCAGGGGGCTTGTCTTTTGTGCTGCAGTTCTCTCCATGTTCAGGGGAGTGTCCTTACTAGGAGGGGTGTCCTTTCTCAGAGGGCTTGTCTTTTGTGCTGCAGCTCTCTCCATGTTCAGAGGGCGTGTCCTTACTAGGAGGGGTGTCCTTTCTCAGGGGGCTTGTCTATTCTGCTGCAGCTCTCTCCATGTTCAGAGGGCATGTCCTTACTAGGAGGGGTGTCCTTTCTCAGGGGGCTTGTCTATTCTGCTGCAGCTCTCTCCATGTTCAGAGGGCGTGTCCTTACTAGGAGGGGTGTCCTTTCTCAGGGGGCTTGTCTATTCTGCTGCAGCTCTCTCCATGTTCAGAGGGCATGTCCTTACTAGGAGGGGTGTCCTTTCTCAGGGGGCTTGTCTATTCTGCTGCAGTTCTCTCCATGTTCAGAGGGCGTGTCCTTACTAGGAGGGGTGTCCTTTCTCAGGGGGCTTGTCTTTTGTGCTGCAGTTCTCTCCATGTTCAGGGGGCATGTCCTTACTAGGAGGGGTGTCCTTTCTCAGGGGGCTTGTCTATTCTGCTGCAGTTCTCTCCATGTTCAGAGGGCATGTCCTTACTAGGAGGGGTGTCCTTTCTCAGGGGGCTTGTCTATTCTGCTGCAGCTCTCTCCATGTTCAGAGGGCGTGTCCTTACTAGGAGGGGTGTCCTTTCTCAGGGGGCTTGTATTTTCTGCTGCAGTTCTCTCCATGTTCAGAGGGCATGTCCTTACTAGGAGGGGTGTCCTTTCTCAGGGGGCTTGTCTTTTCTGCTGCAGCTCTCTCCATGTTCAGGGGGCGTGTCCTTACTAGGAGGGGTGTCCTTTCTCAGGGGGCTTGTCTATTCTGCTGCAGTTCTCTCCATGTTCAGAGGGCATGTCCTTACTAGGAGGGGTGTCCTTTCTCAGGGGGCTTGTCTATTCTGCTGCAGCTCTCTCCATGTTCAGAGAGCGTGTCCTTACTAGGAGGGGTGTCCTTTCTCAGGGGGCTTGTCTATTCTGCTGCAGCTCTCTCCCTGTAACTGTTACAGCTTTTAACAGTAGATGAGGCTGGGGGCAGATGAAAAATGGAGCAAAGCATGTATAAACATCTCAGTAATAATGAGGTAGACAGAGAAATAAGGAAAGGAGCAAACAGCAGGTGGCGCTATACAGATACATTTTCTTGTCACATGAGTGACTACAACAAATTTCTGATTACATGCAATTTCTAAATTATTCTGATCGAGGTGCGGATTTGAAAAAGGTACACTATTTTTCATGAGACGATCACTTTAAAGAGCATGTTAGCATGATCAATACTATTAAATCAGGTATACATCCAGGTAGGGTTGATCATGCTGATAAAAATGATCCCTTTATTATGAATATACATGTCCCCATTGCTGAGAAATACACATTTTGATTTTTATGCTAATGACCTAATCGGAGCACCAAGGGGCTGGCCAATGCCCTTGGAGCATCAGTTTGTTACACCCATTCACCTTCAGTCCCTTTCCCCTGGATTGACAGCACTGGACATCGGGCATAGCCATATCTTCTTGTGCCTGTTCTCCCAGTCTCAGTACTTGTTCTGTGTTCTGCTGCTCTCAAAGTGCTGAGACCTGTCATCTGTGTCGTGCTGTATTTCTTGATCTTGAAGCTTGCTCAGAGCAGTAAGATATACAGCGTTCAAGTGCTGAGACCTGGAGCTACACCACAGATGACAGGTCTCGGCACTTGGAGAGCAGCAGGAGAACATAGAACAAGCGCTGAGACCGTAAGAGCAGGCATACGTAGACATAGCTATACCCCATGTCTGGTGCTGTCAACCCAGGGGAAGGGTGTAACAAACTGGTGCTCAAAGAGCTTTGGCCGGGCCACTCGTTGCTCCAGTTAGGTCCTTATCATATAAATAAAAAAATATTTTCTCAGCAATAGGAGCACAGATATTCATAATAAAGGGATTGTTTTTATCAGCATGATCAACCCTAACACGCTGTATGCCTGGCTTAATAGGGTGGAACATGCTGAGGCTCTTTAAGGGGTTAATGCCATTTCTCTTGTGTCCATAAATGTTTCCACAGTTTCTGGAATCTTTTCGGTATAGTAAGCAAAAGTTCACATGCACAGAAATATTATTTCAGTTGTCTGCCATGATTTTATTTCTTTACAAAGGAAGGTGAATGAGATTAAGGCTGCAGGCTGTTCATGTGCGCTGTGCTGGCGCTAAACAGACTGGTAAGTTACAATATCCTGCCTGACACGGTGCCCTCTAGAAAAACTTTTCAGTGATGTGGCATAGTATGGATTCTAACATATGGAGTAGTCAGTTTTTTTTGTTTTAGGCTTTTCTTGTCTGGGTAAAGGACAGTCCTGATCGTCTTCTGAAGCTTAGATTTCATCACTTACAACAGTAATAGAAAAAATAACCTGCCCATTTTGGAGACAATTTTTCTGAAATTTTACATTTCTTTTACAGAATTTTTTCCTAAAAGGCTTTAGGGAAAACATTAGGGATTTTTCACTAATTTGAAGGGGGTTTTGAAGGGGTATTTCAGCTTTTACATATTGATGACCTATCCCCTGGATAGGTCATCAGTATCAGATGGGTGGTGGTCCAAACAATGGATGGAGCCAAAAGCAGAAGGCTCTGTCTATTGAATAGTCTCACAAAGGCAACTTCTTCTCATATGCCCTACTAATGCACATGGAGGTTATAGATGGTCTCTGCTAACAAACACTGGCGTGTACAGCCCATTAATGATGGTTGTTCATTTTAATGGCCAGCACATACTAGGTTTCTCACGGTTTTCCGCAAATTATATCAGCCAGGTTAAAAGGGGTGGTTTTTTTTTGGGGTGCAAGGGAGATTATAGCATTTTATAGAAATCTGGGCATAATTTGTTTATCAAGAATTAATTCAATTTTATAGTGAAAGAGGAGAGAAAGAGTGTAGGGATAGGGGCAGACAGACAGCAGAGGGCCCCTGTGCAAAGAATGTGCCTGGCCCGGATCCTCAAATCAAACCGCCATATCCGTTCCTCAAATCAAACCACCATATCAAATCCACAGGCACCCATATCAGATGCTCTCACCCCATATCAGATCCTAAGAAACCAATATCAGATTTTCAGACCCCCAAATCAGATCCACAGACACCCATATAAGATGCTCAGGCACCCATATCGGATACTCAGGCACCCATATCGGATACTCAGGCACCCATCAGACTCGAAATAAATAAACTTACTTCTGCTCCGCTGCTGCACTCCATGTCCTGTGTCCTCTCCTGCAGTCCTCCCCCGCACGCAGGTCTCCTCTGGCCCGCACTGCACTGTCACCTGACTGTACAATATTAGGTCATAGTGCGCGCTGTGCATCCAGCCGCTGTATGTGGAGGAGACCAGAGAATAGGGGAGACAACAGCGCTTCACTCTCCCGCCTCCTGCAGACTAGTGAGCGCTTCCATAGTATTCAAGAATGGGCCCCCTCCCATGTGGGCCCCTGTGAAGCTGAACCGGTATGTCTGCCCAGATTAAGGGTCTATTCACCCTTCGTTTGCATTGTCTGATGACTCGGTATACATCATGAGGATATTCTAATATATGCCTCTGACAGACACTGGCTCCCGTGCGGGAAAACCTACAGTATACCACATGGTATAAATATTTTTTTTACTGAATGTCTCTGTCTGGAGACAGATTTGCAGGCGCTGTTTACTAAAGAAACAGAAGAGGGCGCACAATAGGGTAATAACATATAGACAATAAAATCGTATCTCCTTAATTGGAGGCTCACCTTGAGCGGTTGTGCTATTAGCACAACACTATTGAAGGCTTATCGAGAGGGACTTTTCCTCCCAGAGGTTCAGGGTCGTTATGCAGCCACAGATATGGGTCTCCTTAAATGAGTACGGCTGGAGTCCTCATGGAGAAATATCAAATAGTGTAGATAGAATCCCTCGGCGCAATAATCGACCAGATGCAAGCAGGAATCTTCAAAAAGTTTTCAAAAAGCTTATTTCGGCATGCTGAAATAAACTTTTGGCTATTGCGCTGTTGGGATTCTGTGTACACTATCTGTATGGAGACAGAGCAGAATAAACTGATGACAGATTTCTCTCAGTCTACCGTGGTGTTCAATTTTCACTACTGATTTTTTTTTCCAACACATGTAGAAGAGATTGGTGTATGGATGCCAAAACCAAAAGTAGATCCAGCAGGAAGGAGAAGTATAAATCTTTCCATTATATTTTTCATTTCCTTACAACCCACTTCTTGCTTTGGCTCAACAAACTGCCACAAAGACCTGTGTGAACCCGTCCTGGACGGACTAGAAGAAAGATCTGCTGTTTTTCCAGAAACAACGCCAAGTCTGTCCTTGAGCTGTGCCTGGTATTGCACTTCAGCCCCATCTCTACAATGGGGATGCAATACCAGTCATAGCCCTTTGACAGCCTTTTCTGGCAAAACATCCTGATAGTCCCCTTACCCCAGTCCCAACATCCACTGTACATGTACAGTGGATGTCAGGTCTTTACAGATGGTGCCCAATCAGGAGCTGAGAAGGTGACAGAGTCCAAGATCAGAGACAACTCTGATAACAGACTTTTAACCCCTCAGATGCCTTGGTCAATTGCAATATGAGCGGTTCTCCTGATTACTGTACAACACCCCACAATGAGATTTCAGGAGGGTTTCATTCACATGATCACTGGGTGTCTTGGGTATGGAAGAGCTGCAGGGTCCTTGCACACCCTGAACTGCCCTGCCTGTGTCCAATGCCTCCATAGGGGACTGTTTTTCCCTGTAACAAGGGCTCTTTTGGATGCCCCAGTTACAGAGGAAAAGTGCAATATATACAAAAAAGAAAAGTGCCAGTGTCATATGTGGCAGCTTACTAAGCACAGTGGCATACATTGAACATTCACTTGAATGGGGCTGAGCTGCTCCTATTTCCTAGGCCATGTGACAGATGAACTGGCCAGTCACTGGCTTAGGAAAAGTTGTCAGAAGGCCGAAGCACTCACAGGAGCCCCTGCTGCTACCTTCTCAAACAGCTGATCGGCGGGTCTCCAAGGTGTTGCACCCCCTCTGATCAGATACTGATGACCTACACTTGGAAAATCCCTTTAACCACCTAACTGTTCTGCCCGAGTCCAGCTCAGCAGTGTGAAAAGTAGCTAACTGGAGGGGGAAGGGCTGCTTTAGATGGTGATATCTCCTCAATGGTAGCAGCTAGAAACATGCAACTGGTCTTTTCTGAAAGCTGGCAGTCCAGACTTAAATACGAGACAGGTAAATAAGACAGCTAAAGTCCAAGAAACAGAGGATAAATGACTGTTAGAAATCAAGTCGGAAATAATCATGAGTGAAACTTGTTTTCACTTTCATTTTCAGCTGCATTCACAGCATCCCTATTTCTATCAGTGATATCTTTCTCTGTCTTGAACTTATTGCTGTCATTTTGGTATTATCTGAAAGCTTTAAATGTCTACTTTCAAACAAGACCAGTTGCATGTTTCCAGCATTCAGGAGGTAGCAGCTTTTAAAGCAGCCCTCCCCCTCCAGGTAGCTACTTTTCCCACTGCTGGAGCTCCACTCTGGCAAAGCAGTTAGGGGGTTAAAGCCTTTTCAGGCCTGGTTACTAAAAGGTTAAATATGTCCTTATTGCTGTGGAGCCATTGTGCCAACTAACTAGTTTGACTTTTGGGTTATTCCTGAAGGTGTTGTCCTGGTGGTCCCTTGGTTTTCACCTTTTAAATCCTATATGGATCTGGTCTTCACTGCAGTGGAACCACCAGGCCACTACCTCTTGGAATAAAAGTGCACAGACAGAACAAGCTGAGGTCAGGCAGATAGAGAACATGCAAATCCAAGAAAAGGACAGGGCAGACAGAACAATTTCAGAATACAGGCCGATGAACAGATCAAGAGCACAGGCCAGGTCAGACAGACAAACGTATTATAGCTCTAGTACATGCTCCATCTGGCAGATTGACCTGGCAGATCTATTGAAGACTACAGTATTCCACAGAAAAGAGGTGAGACCCACAGCCAAACCCATATAGCGGAGCAAATCAGCCCCACACAGCCTATTACCTGTACACAGAGCAAGAAGGGGTTAACCCCCACAGTGCCACAGAGTGTTACGAGGTTCAATGAATAAACCCTAATTCACACACAGAAAGGGGAAGAACACATATGAAGTAGATGTAAGTTAGCTATGCCCTCTTCCTATTGATAAAACATGCATGTTTGCCTAAGCCAATGTATGTATGAGAATCGGAAGGACTGGCTCTTGGCCAAACAAGAAATCTAAAGTGTTTGGCAACCATTAGACTTTTTAGATGTGTGTCATGCGTTAAAGTTTACAGTAGGAGGTTCCCAACTTTCATTAGGATGGAGGAAAATGAAAAATATTTCTGTGAACTCTTCTCATGTCACTGACCTGAAGTCCAGAAAAGCATTATCATAGGGGATTTATTATATATAAAGATTCTGCCTATTTTTATAATACATACCAAGAAGGAGTGAAGAGAAGCATTATTGAATGTGCTACAGGTGGTCTATTCCCTTTTTTCCCCTCCCACTGTGGAAGTTTTCCTAAGAATCTATCTTTTATGACACGGATATTCTACCCAAGGTAAAAGGTGAATGGGGGGGGGATACCTTTAAGGGTAATGGGGTCATTTACAAAGGTACTTACAACTGTTTTAGTAAAAAATATAGTTGCAAGTACCTTTTTTAACTGGCCGTATTTAGTTGCCTGGCCAGTGTTACAACATGTTCGGCAGTTGGAAGGAAGGGGGGCATGTCACGGGTCTGGAACTCTGGCCCCAGCAAATTTACTAACAATTGTAAATGTTGGCAAAAAACTACTCCAGCCAGGTGCAAGGACTTCCATAGGTGCGTCTTATTTAAAGGGGTTGTCCGAGTTATGAAAAAAAAAATATAGCACTGTAAATCTGATGGGCAGCAATATATAACTAAGTTAAGCAAGTTTTAGGCAAAAAAAATCCATATTTCCCTGGTTCTCTTCTGGTCTTTGTTTACTTGCAATAACAACAATCTCAGCCCCTCCCCTCTCCCCCCTTCTCTGCAAATGCAGTGAATACAAGTGCTGTGAGTACATGTCTGCCTGCTGGAATACTCAGCAGCATGTTGTATGTGTAGGACTACAAGTCCCAGCTGTACAATGACAATGCTGATACACACAGGAAATCCTCCCTACCTGTTCTTGTACAATACAATTCCTCTATAGCTCCTTGCCCAGCATTTGTCTCCTCTCACTGCTGCAGCTACTATTAGTTATAAAGCCTTGAGCCCTCAGTGTGTTCTGGCTGAAGGGGTTAATGTTTTATCTGAAGGAAACCAGGGAGAGCAGATAGCAGGAGCCGGCAAAGAAAGGGGGCGTGGCCAGTGACGTCTCGTGTACAGACTGTTATCTGAACTCTGAGGCTTGTGAACGAAACATCACAGAGCAGAGAGATAAGGTGACATCACAGGTCATGTGACCCTCAGTCAACTCTGAGAAACCAGCAGCTTTAGAAACACAAAGTATATGGGAAAGTTGTTATACCTGACAAGTTAGAAACATATAAAGAACAAAAAAATAACTCGGACAACCCCTTTAAGACGGATGAATCTTATGGCAGCTCAAGGGGTGAAACTAAGACCAGCGTACAAGGCCCCAATAACTAAGGCTACTTTCACACTAGTGTTTCCATTTTTTAATGGAGTTAATGACGGATCCGTCTTGGCAAGATGGATGCAGATGGTTGTATTATCAGTAACGGATCCAGCAAAAGCGCTAGTGTGAAAGTAGCCTAAAATAGACAAACCTCTTTTATAATGCTGCTACTCAGGTAATTAGTGGATATTACTGATGAAGATGCGAATGGTACATTGTAGTAGTTCCCTGGAAAGAGAGGGAAGCAAATGAGCTCCTAACAAGCTCCGCCTCTAATGCCACCAGATGTAAGGCATCTATCCTATAAGTCAGTATTCGACCCTTTAAATAAGACATGGAGACATGACTCTAATATTAAATAAGCCAGTATCTCATCTGTAGACGGCTGTTTCGGGGTGATTGCCCCTCATCAGTGCAGAGCAGAGAGTACTGGCTTAACTGGGTGAGAGGCCTAGGTCAGGATTCGGGGGTTCTATTTCTCCTTAATCGGCGTGAGGAGACTTAGGCCATACATGCTTCTCTGAAATTCTTATTTAATATCCAAGTCATGTCTCAAGGCCTATTTAAAGGGTTGAACATTGACTTATTGGATAGCTGCCTTATTCTGGTGGCATCAGAGGCAGAGCTTGTTAAGCGCTCATTTGCATCCCATTCTTCCCAGAATTCCAGAGGAGCATGAATGGCCTATAATTTTCCTCATGCCGATTAAGGCGCTCTCTCCCCAAGGAAATATAGTACCCCCTAAATCCAGAAAAAGTAGTTCCCTGGCTAATGGATGCAGTTGCTGTATGTAATGTGCTCCTGATAAAGGCGTTTTCTCGAGAACCCCTCTCTGTAACATTCATGTACTTAGCACAAAAACCTGAAATTGCTTAGCAGTAGTTGTTACAGATTCTTCTTTTACCATTTCCATGTTTTAGCCAGGAAATCAGTAGACTGTGAAGATTTTTCTCCATGGCCAGATGATTATGCATAGTTAGAAAATTATAGAGAAAAAAAATGAGTAGCTCATTTTTTTTAACAAGCAGTACAAAGTGTATTCCCCATTAACTTAATTATCTTAATTATGTAAACTCTGACAGTGGAAAACGTCCGTGAAAATTAATGTTTCTCTGAACTGACTTGTTAGAACTATTGGGATGGTTCAAAGAAGTCTGAGGGGCCATTCAGACGGCCTTAGTATTGCGGATACGCAATACCACGGATGCCGCCCAGCAATTTGCGGAACACACGGCCGCGTGCCCCATTCAAAATACCTATTCTTGTCTGCTATTGCATGGAGCTGCGGCTCAGCAAGATCGCGTACCGGCCATTGAAGTGAACGGGTCCGCACATATTCCGCAATTTTGCAGAATAGGTGCGGACCTGTTCACACGGTCGTGTGAACGGGCCCTTAGACTAAGGCTACTTTTACACTAGAGTTTAAGTTTTCTTAAATAGTTTTCTCATAGGGTCTCAATACCTGAAAAAAAATCCATTCGTTGTCAATGGAGACAAAACTGAACTAAACAGAGCAGAGTGCTCCAAAATACATTCTGTTTAGTTGTGTTCCCAGACCAGAGAGCAAACCGCAACATGTTGTAGTTTTCTTTCCATCTTGGGATGTGGAACAAGACGGATCCGTCATGACCCCCAAAGCAAGTCAATGGGGACGGATTTTCTCTGGCACAATAGAAAACGGATCTGTCCCCCATTGACTTTCAATGGAGTTCATGACGGATCCGTCTTGACAATATTAAAGATAATACAACCGGGTCCGTTCAGTAACGGAAGTGTTTTTGCTGAACCCTGCCGGATCTAGCAAAAACACTAGTGTGAAAGTAGCCTAAGTTCACAGTTGGTGGTTACATCATTTCCAACTACTGTGGTGTTGTATAGCAGCAGTGAGATATTTAAAGGGGTACTCTCACTTCAGCAAATGGTATTTATCAGGTAGAGAAGGTTAATACAAGGCACTTACTAATGTATTCTTATTCTCCATATTGCCTCCTTTGCTGGCTAGACTCATTTTTCTATCACATTATACACTGCTCATTTCCATGGTTATGACCACCCTGCAATCCAGCAGCAGTGGTCATGCTGGCACACAAAAAACACTAGCCTATGTGAGCTCCTATGGTCTTGGCCACCAGAGAGGCTGGCTTTTTTTATTTTTTTTTCCTATAGTGTGCAAGCACCACTGATGGATTGCAGTGATAGAAAAATGAATCCAGCCAGCAAAGTAAACAATATGGAGAATAACAATACATTAGTAAGTGCCTTGTATTAACTTTCTCTACGTGATAAACGCCACTTACTGAAGTGACACAACCCTTTATTTGTTGCAGATTTTCAGTGCCCATTAATAGGACATTGTAGAAGTGAGCATGTCCAGAAGAACTGGTCACAAGGAGAGAGCGCAAAATAGTGTAGTACATTTGATATTTAAGTAAATAAGACGAACAAATGGCTGTTCACCTTTCACGGTTGTGCTGAAAATAGGCACAACACTATTGAAGACGTAGAAAATTCATAAACCAAAGGCCAGATACGCTGCCACGGGAGCAAAGGACCTTGTAGAAACGGATACCCAGTCCTTCAAGGTTTCACAATAGGAAAATGGTATCTCCTCTTTCAGGTGCAAAGAATCCCATGCCAGTGGAATTTAAATATATAAGAATCTTCTTTTTACTAGATATAAGTTTATCAATTTTATATCCAATAAAAAGAAGATTCTTATATATTTAAATTCCACTGGCATGGGATTCTTTGCACCTGAAAGAGGAGATAACGTTTTCGTATTAATAGGACAGTGACAGAATCGATGCCAACTTCCCTGGTGATCTAAGGTAGTGAATTAATGCCAACATCTCTGATGGTCTAGGGCAGGAATCCACAACCTCCTGCACTCCAGCATTACCATACTGTTCCTGCTATCCAGATACTAACATTACTACCATACACTGACCAAATGTGAAGATTTCATATCTTTGTAGACTGAATACAGTACTCTTGAACTGATGATCTATCCTCTGGATAGGTGATCGGTATTTGATCAGTTGGGATTCAACACCCGGGACCCAGTCAATCTGCTCCTGTGAGTGCAGTGGCCTCCTCACAGTTTACCAAACACAGCGCCGTACATTGTATACTGGCTTGCGTGGTACCCCAGCTGTGTCCGATGAACGTGGTGTCACTGGCCTAGGGAAAGCTGAGAAACAAAAACGCCACCGATCAGATGCCGATAACCTATCCAGAGGATAACTCATCAGTTAAAACGTCTCAGAAAACCCCTTTAAATCCAATGACCACCATGAAGTCTTCTTCCAGCCATGGCTTTAGTCTGCAGATTTTCCTAGCTATCTTTGGCTCCTCAGTTTTGCAGCATCCTTTTTCTAATCTGCAGATACAGTGGCAACCTTACAGTGCACTACTCTATTTGATTATTGTACCAGTGTGCACAAACTGATTTATGTAGTGTGGCCCTTGATACATCTGTATATAAACGCCCCACCTTCCTGATATCCTGAGTTCTGTGCCCATTTATCCATATTACTGTACTGTTGCCCCCAATACTGTATTTCAGATATAATGTTGTCCTAACCATAATTACTCCACAAAAAAGGGTTACACAGTGCCCTTGAAAACAGTGTCAGTTAAAGTACATGTGTGTGTGTGTGTATATATATATACAGTGCCTTGCGAAAGTATTTGGTCCCCTGGAACTTTTCAACCTTTTGCCACATTTCAGGCTTCAAACAAAAAGATATAACATTTTACATTTTTGGTGAAGAATCAACAAGTGGGTCACAATTGTGAAGTGGAACGAAATTTATTGGATCATTTAAACTTTTTTTGTAATAAACTGAAAAGTGGGGCGTGCAAAATTATTCGGCTCCCTTGCATTAATACTTTGTTGCGCCACCTTTGGCTGCCATTAAAGCTGCAAGTCGCTTGGGGTATGTCTCTATCAGTTTTGCACATCTAGAGACTGAAATTCCTGCCCATTCTTCCTTGCAAAACAGCTCGAGCTCTTTGAGGTTGGATGGAGAGCGTTTGCAGACCAAAACAACGGTCGTGTGAATGTAACCTAATAGTGATCTTCTGAGTGGCCATAAACAGGTGCCCCACACAGTAATAGGTCCACCTTTGTCACCTCTACAAAGTAATAATACGTGTTTTTGTCCACTTGATAGTAATACAAATAGGTGGGCATTTTTATTGTTGGGGGGGGGGGCATATACTGTAGGTTGTTATTACTGCAACTCTTCTGGCCTGTGAAGTCAGCAGCCCGGTGTAGGCCGTGCCATGCAGTGACATCATTGCCCCGCCTGTGCCGGGATGCTGACGTCCTGTGCGCAATCCTGTTGTCTTGTTGGCTGTATGCCTAAAATGGCCTGTTACCTGGAAAAAGGCACCTGCCCTGCCATGACTTTAAACTATACAGGGTAACCTGGGCACCAGATCAAAAGTCTGCTGCCCTTGATCCGGGGAGCCTCTGTTTGCCCTCTCATCAAAAGCCAAAAGTCTGGACACTAGGGCATGGTTATTCAGAAATCATGTGCACCTTTGGATTCGGCATCTATAAAATATTTCTGGCATATTGTGCGACTATGTAAAATATTTATGGTGGTAATACCTCTTCCCTGTCCCAGTTATTTGTATATCATATGCCCACATAGGATTTATGGGTTGCATAGAAAGATCTTTGAATATTCTGAATACCAACTTTGCATAAATAATGTTAACAAGGGTTTTTAAAGAGAATCTGTCAACATGAGCAACCTTAGTAAACCATACTGCCTGGTAGGGTTGCTCATGCTGAGTACAATGACACCTCTGTTCTAGCAGTCACAGGTGTCTATTTAGAGAATTGTGTACTTTTATGTTAACCACTTCCCATCCGGGCCATTTCCCCCCTTCCTGACCAGGCCTAATTTTGCAAATCTGACATTTGTGACTTCATGTGGTAATAACTTTGGAACGCTTTTACTTAGCGATTCTGAGAATGTTTTCTCGTGACACATTGTACTTTGTACTTTTTTTTCCCTTTTATTTGAATGAAAAATTATAACAATTACCATTTAAAACAATTACAAATTACAATATTGTTACCACCCATCCTTACCCCACCACAACCAACCCACCCAACCCCCCCCTCCCCGTCTGGAAAAAAATAAATTAATAACACTAACAGTATTTAAACGATTACCTCCTTGATTCCTTAAATCCTGATCCCCTCATGACAAAATAAAACACTCTTCCATTCATTTAAGGCTTCATTCACACGACCGTATTTTGTTTCCGTGTCCGTTCCGTTTTTTTTGCGGACCGTATGTGGAACCATTCACTTCAATGGGTCCGCAAAAAAAACGGAAGGTACTCCGTTTGCATTCCGTTTCATTATGTCCGCATTTCCGTTCCGCAAAAAGATAGAACATGTCCTATTCTTGTCCGTTGTGCTGACAAGGATAGGCATTGTTACAATGGATCCGCAAAAAAAACGGACACGGATGCCATACGGAACGTCATCCGTTTTTTTTGCGGATCCGCAATTTGCGGACCGCAAAACACATACGGTCGTGTGAATGAAGCCTAAATCTGGGGGCTTTGGAGAGAGCCAATTTCTAACAATCACTAACAATCACTAAGCAATAAACAATGACACTTAACACTATTCTTTTCCCCTTCTTACACAAGTTTGGACCATTGTCATTTCCTAATATGACCAAAGCCGGGGACATAGTAAATTTTAAACCAACTATTTGATGTATACTATCACCAATAAACTCCCAGTACTTGCCCAATAAACTCCCAGTACTTGCAGTTGTACTTTGTGTTGATGGTAAGTTTGAGTCAATATATTTTACCTTTATTTATAAAAAAAAATCCCAAATTTACTGAAAATTTTGAAAAAAATCACAATTTTTTAAATATGAATTTCTCTGCTTTTAAGTTGCATAGGGATATCTAATAAAATTGTTATTAATGAACATTCACCATATGTCCACTTTATGTTGGCATAATTTTGGAAATGTAATTTTATTTTTTGAGGACGTTAGAAGGCTTCAAATTTTAGATGTAATTTTTAAGATTTTCATGAAAATTCTCAATAGTTAATTTTAAAGGACCTTTGCAGTTCTAAAGTGACTTTGAGGGGCTTAAATAATAGAAACCTCCCATAAATGAACATATTTTAGAAACTACAGCCCCCAATGTAATCCAAACTGATTTTTACAAAGTTTGTTAACCCTTTAGATTTAAAAGAATTAAAACAGAAGGAATGTGAAATTTAAAAATAAATATATTTTTTTGCAGATTTTCAATTTTTAATTCATTTTTCCTATAAGATAGCAAGGGTAAACCGCAAATCAAACCTGAATATATATTTTCCTGATTTTGAAGTGGTTGTAAACTGCTCTGTGACCGGCAGTAATGAGAGGGAGATAGTACAAGCATTTGTGATGGCTTTAACAGCTTGTCAGAGCGATCAAAAGCCTGGAGGCCAGGAAAAAAGGTCTCAGGTTAAAGCTCCATGTTCTTGGCTGTCAGGAGGCAGCGGAGTCATGGAGCTTCTATGTACAGGTGCTGCACACAGGGGGCAAAGCTCAAGGACGTTTTAAAACGTCCATTCACAGATAGAGATCCACTACCAGGACGTTTATAGTCAATGGGCAGACTGGAAGTGGTTAATTAGATGTTTGGAGCACCCAGGGGCTAGCCTAATCCCTCAGTGCAATGCTTCACCTCCTACTCTCCCCATCGCCACTCCACCTCATGCACTCTGAACTCTTTCAGATGCCTGGCCTAACATGTCCAGTAGATTCCCTGCTCCCTTCCTCTCCTCAGTACTGGTGTAGTGAGGTCATAGAGAAGCGTGTGACGAGACCCAGACACCTTTCATTCATTCACCCCTACTTCTAAATTCGTAGAAATATATAGCTCGCTCTATCTCTAGACCAGGGATCTGCCAGGTTTGGCACTCCAGCTGCTGTGAAACTAAAATTCCCAGCATGCCCACTTTCTTGGCTGTTCTTGTAACTCCCATAGAAATGAAAGGGGCATTCTGGGAGTTGAAGTAATCCAGATCT
The DNA here is from genome assembly GCA_900303285.1 of Rhinella marina. Taxonomy (NCBI): domain Eukaryota; kingdom Metazoa; phylum Chordata; class Amphibia; order Anura; family Bufonidae; genus Rhinella; species Rhinella marina. The sequence goes on along the minus strand of ONZH01021569.1, from coordinate 10,389 downwards.
ACACTGATATAGGTAAAATAACAGTGTGCATTACTCCACATATTTTTTTAATGAAATTTTTGTGATAATTCTTTTAAAATACTATTTATTTGATTAAATGTTTTCTTCCTTAGTTTTCCCTGGTTGCCAGATGTTGGCAGAGAAATCATATTTTTGCTGGCAGAGCATTTTCCCTGATTTGTTGAGCTGTATGTATCATACTGTGCATTTCAACAAAATGGAATTATAGTGATGGCAAAACACAGGCATTATCATGTCAAATATGAACTATATTTGACAATATTTAATAAAGACTGATTTAAGAGGACCAGTTAATTAGTTAAAACTGCATCCTGATTATCTGGAAATCTTTCTATGCGATAGACTGGCACAGGACTGCTTTGGCAGCTCTACAGCATCTCTTGCTTCCTCTACAAATGCCAGAATTACTGTTTTCTTTTAAGTTCATCCCTCCTTTCAAAATATGGAAAACAAAGTGGTTAAAAAATCATCTGTTTCTCAAAGTGATACCAATGAAAATAACCTCTCGCAAAAAAAAAGAATAAATAAAAAAAACTGTTCCACATGTCAATGAGTAGAAGAGTAAAAAAAAACCTTATGGCTTTTTGTTCTGCAGCGAGCCACAGAGGAGCCGGTGCAGAGGATGGGAGTGGTAGTGGCCCTGATGAGGTGGTGTTGTGTCACGGTGTCCTACCTCGTGCTGCCACTCCCTGGGCTTCAATGCCGTGAAAAAGGTGATGAGGACAGGTACCAGGCAGAGATAGTTGAACAAATAACGTCTGTCTTTAATGAGTGCAAAAACGGATAGCAGCACATTCATCAGCAGTTTGTACAAAGTGCAATTCCCTCCCAGACTGTGAGTATGGTCTCTGGCAATGCGAAAAGATGATATTGTATCTGACTCTGAATTCCTTTCCCTATGGCATTACTTTGGCACCTCTGACTATATGTGTCCACTGAATGATGCAGGCTTCTAGCTATGCCTGTCCTGAACACTCGTGATGGTGTCTTAATATGTTTTCCACCACTTTGCAGTGGATTCTTTGATAGCTCAGTCACTTGGTAACTCTGCTGACTCTAATATGCCATAACTTACAATTCCTCTGTGACCTCGGACGCTGCAAACTCCCTGGTGCAGTTATGTCCTCCTTTGTGAGCCTCCTCTGTGGTCCACCTGGCCTTGAGGACCCACTTAGACCTGGCATGAGCGGGGAAAATTCGCAGATTGTGACACAAAACCTTTGTATGTATGATATTGGATTTTTGTTTTTTACATTACTCATAGGATAACCTCTTTAATTTTTTATCTCCTTTTATGATCCACTCCAGATTTTGGCTTTACAAACTACATCAAGAAACATGATTGTGTGGCCACCCTCACATGGGTTATCAGGAACAAGCATTCATTGTCAATAATCAACATGACGATAGTGTAAAGGGACCATTAGGGTACATTCACACGTCTGTGTGTTTTGCGGTCCGCAAATTGCGGATCCGCAAAACATGGCCGGCTCTATAATAGAAATGCCTTTTCTTGTCCGTGGATTCGGACAAGAATAGTACATGTTCTATTTTTTTGCGGGGCCGCAGAACGGAAGTGCGGATGCAGATGGCACACTGTGCCGTCCGCATCTTTTGCGGCCCCATTGAAAATGAATGGGTCCGCACCCGTTCCGCAAAATTGCGGACACATTCTGCGGACGTGTGAATGGAGCCTTAGTGTCTTAGTTTGGTACTTTAAGAGGTTATCCTATGATTAGTGTAAAAAATGAAAATCTTTAGGAATCTGGGTTAATGAATGTGTGTCGGGATGAGCGAACACTGTAGTGATTGCTTGTCTCCATAGAGCGGAGGTGATTGCTGCATGGAAATACAGCTCTCATCCGCTCTGACAAGTAGGCGGTTATCAGGAAAAAACTGTTAATTCATAATTGTACAGCGCTCCATTATCTCCGAACCCCCATAGAAATGAATAGAGCAGCCATGCGCATGTTTGACCGGCCACTCAGGTCATTTTAGGGGAGCAGCAAGGGGCCTGCAAGGGGTATGGGGCCCCCGTTCTCGTGATCGGTGCGGGCCCCAGTGGTAGGACCCCCTCGATTTGATAGTTATCCCCTATCCTATGTATAGGGAATAACTTGTGCCTACCAGAATACCCCTTTAAGGGTCCATATAACAGACTGAAAGGATTATGTTTGTCGTCTTGGTGGCCTCTATAAGACGACATGTCGTGGATCATGGCTTAATTTTTTTTCTCATGGATTCCATATATATCTATAGAAAAAAAAAGCCTTCATATCAGAGTTTATTCAACAGTAGTCAAAGTGAATAAGCAAAGTTGCAGTGTAAATCATGGGTAAATCTATGTATGTGGAAAACAGTAAGTAGCGGTTCTGCTCTGACCTAGCAGAGCAGCTACTTACAGTTTTCCACATACTTCAATCTTCACTGTATCCAGCATGACCACGGACCTGGACCTGGAGCAGCATAATGACCAATGTAATGTACATTTCCAAGCCTACAAGAGTGTTGTGCCTGCCATTTTGTGCTTCTTCCATCTTTTGCATACTTTATTTCTAAATATAAAGTACAGAGACAAGGAGGACCATTTCCATTTTTTGACACCACAATCAACATTAATCACAGCGCTGAAGTGGCTGTACAGTCAGATATACAGTAAATTGTTACTGCAGGAGTGTGCCTGCTGGCGACCTCTTTGGCACAGTTGCTTATAAGCAGGTCTATTGTTTTTTCAATTAAGTACTGTAATTCATTCCCTGCTCATTCCTGAGTTTTGGTGATCATTCCCTGTCAAAAGCTAAAGCACTCTCAGTAGTGATAATGTTCTCTGCTGCTCTGACAGGGAGCAAAATATTGTAATCCAGTTCCTATTTTAGAAACTGCATCCTTCAATCCTTCAGGGAACATTGCTTTGGGGCTTTTGTTCTAATAGAAATGTACTATTTCAGTAATTAAAGTATATTACAAAAATAGTATCACTGCCCCAACACATTTAAAAAAAAGAATGACAGTTACACTTTAAATATAAAAAAAAAGGAAAACCCCAAGAAGTGATCCCATTTTAGAAACCGCGCACCTCATATAATTTAACAAGGGGTGTAATGAGCATTTTGACCCAACAGGTGTTCAAAATGAATTTACAATAAGTGCAAAGTGAAAATAGCAATTTTTCTACAGATATGCAATTTCAGTGCCCAATATGTTGTGCCACTGTGAAAAACAAGCCCTCTTCTTATGCTGTTCATCCTGGTTTTAGAAACAACCTACATGTGGCCTTAATCTTTTGCCTGGACATACCATAGGGCTGCCGGAGTAAAAGAGCACCATGTGCATTTGAGGCCCAATGTGGTGATTTTACATAAATTGTGTTGATAACTGTAGATGCTCTGGGGTAAAATAATAAATGGAACACCTGAGAAGTGATCCCATTTTTGAAACTGCCTATTAAGAGGTGTAAGAGCATTTTGCTACCACAGGTATTTTGAAGAAATGAATGTACAGCAGACTGTGCAAAGTGAAAATTGGAAGTTTTCCACAGAAATGGCATTTTCATGCCCAAAATGTTGTGCCCAGCTGGTGCCATCTAAGACTTGCACCTCACTTCTTCAATTCTTGGTGGGTTTAAGTGGATGTGGAAATACATAACTGTGAAAATAAGCTGCTGTATGGGCAAGTGGCAGGGTTCAGAAGAGAAGGAGCGCCATTTGGCTTTTGGAGAATGGATTTTGCTGGAATGGTTTTCTGGCACATCATCACATTTGCAGAGCCCCTCAGGTTCCCGTACAATGGAAACCCCACATAAGTGATCCCATTTTGGAACCTACACCCCCCCCCTACATTTTGATACTACAGGTGTTTCAAAGAAATTAAAGGGGTTGTGCATCTGGTATATATTGATCTATCCTCAGCTGTTTGAAGAGGAATTGGCGCTGGTATGAATGCAACTTCCTCTTCAAGATTACACTGTGCGTTGTCTGAGAAGTCTCGGCGGTGCAGTGTACTTACAAATGCTTGTTCCATTCCCTTGAGTAGGACAAGGACTTCTTATTACACTGCACCACTGCTGCAAGCAAGATTACGCGCAGTGTAATCTTTAAGAGGAAGCAGCATTTGTGTGAGTACCACCTCCTCTTCAAACAACTGATCGGCAGGGGTGTCGGGAGCTGGACCCTCACCAACAGATATTGATGACCTACCCTGAGAATAGGTCATCAATATGTACTGGCTACACAACCCCTTCGCTTGATAAGGTGCAAATTGAAAATTGTAAATTTCGCTGCCCAATGTGTTGTGCCCAGTTTGTGCCATCTGAGATACAATACGCCCCTTAAATTATTAGACAGGCTTTACTGGGCACTGGAATGCCATGAATAGAGATGAGCGAACTTCGCTTCGGTTCGCACTGGTGCCTTGGAAACAAAGCCGAGTTTGGTTTCAGGTTTTAAAGTTTTCCACTTTAAAAATCAATTATTGAAGTTATTCAACTAAGTCACGCGCGATTTTGCAAATAGCTAACTTTGGCTCATTGGAGCCCATACATTCTAATACTGTACGGAGACAGATCTCTGTACAGTATTAATCCAAAGTTTTGAACAAGCGACTTTGAATGTAACTTCGCTCGTCAGTAACCATAAATTTGGACGTAAACTGCTGTTGGGTATGCAACAGGATTCAGAAGGGAATACGACTTTTTGGCTTTTGCAGCAGATACTTCGATAGATTGGTTTACAAGCGCCATGTTGCTTTTGAACAGTCTCTGGGGTATCATTAAGGCCATTTTCTGACAACCATACTTTTTAATTTTTCTCTTAGCTGTGTGAGAGCTTTTTTTCACATGATGCGTTGCCATTATCATTGGTTCTCTTTTGGGGTACATATGACTTTTTGATCCTTTTTTTTTTCTTTTACAGCGTTCATCTGACGGGGTAGATTCATTGATATTGTTATAGAGTATACAGTTATTACAGATGAGACAATACTTAATATATTTATTTTTTTATTGAAAATGGGTTGATGAGTGGAAAGGGGCGGGGGCACTTTTTTATTTTTATAAAACACTTTTTTGGGTGTTTTTAGTTTATTTTTTGTCCCACTAGGGGAATTCAACTTTTGGGGTCCACAATGCATTACAAAATATAGTGTATAGTGAATATTGCACTGACAGTTGCCTATGAGACCCAACCTGAGTGCTGGGCCTTAGAGGCCTCCATAGCTGCCATCGGCACCCTATGATCACATCCAAGTGAATGTGCCTCCTGTCATTACTCTGTAGTGTCCTACCATGCTTGTTTTGCAAGATTATTTAATTTTTTAGGTATTTGTTTTACAATTTCTGATCATAATACATGCAGATCTGCAGTCAGGGGTGGATTGGCCATAGACCTTACAGGAAAATTTCCCAGTGGGCCGATGCCCAGGGGGCCACCTGAGTCCTCCTCACGGCCGGCCAGTGGAGGTTTTTGGGGATGTATTTTGTGCTGCTGGCGGGAGGTATAATGTGCCACAATATGGTACTGCTGATCCTGCCTATTTGTATTGGCCTGCATTCCATCAATTTGGACCTGACTACAAAACGGGGCCACTTTTAGTGTTTTTTTTTCAGAGCTACTTTAAGTTCCCAGTCTGCCCCTGTCTGCAGTATGCACTTTATACACACACAGCATTACTGCATGCACACACTGAACGGTGCTGCACACACACACAGCTCCTTCACTGCAGCCTCGAGGGCTTTGTTTCTCACAGCCCTCTCGCATGTGCTGAACTTTTGTTCAGCCTCCTCTCCTGCCTGCACTGATCACATGTGTTTCAGGCAGGGAGAGAGAGAAGTGTGCACACACCTCTCTCATTGATTGGGCAAAGAGCTGTATGGGCGCTCTGCCGGATCATTAAGAAAGCAGTCAGGGGACTGGCACTGCTGGACCACCCTCACTGCAGATTACAAGATGCAGTCACTTTGTAGCAAGATTTTTTCTCGCTAAGAAGAGTGTTTTTAGCAAGAAAAAAAAGTAGTTTTTTTTTTTGTAAATTGTTAAAGACGAGTGACTCTATTTTTACATTTTCATGTTTTACTCCTTGCTCTCTCAGAGACCTTTTTATTTTTCCGTTCACATTGCTGTTTGAGAACTTGTTTTTTTGCAGGACACGTTGTACTTTCTAATGGCACCATTTAATGTTGCAGGAAAATGTTTACTGTTGCTGGAAAATTTTTTAAATGGGATGGAACTGGAAAAAAAAAGAATTCTGCAATAGATTTATTGGTTTTGTTTTTACGGCATTCCCTGTGAGGTTAAACTGACCTATTCCCCTCATTCTCCAGGTCAGTTCGATTACAGCGACACCACATTTATATAATTTTTCTTGTTTTAAATTACAAAAAAACTTTTTTTTTATAACTTTTTATTAAGTTTTTTTGTAGGGAAGTAAAGTGATGAAAAAAATGACTAATAGGCCATTTTTATTTATATTTTTTTGTCTGTTACGACATTCACCATATGGTCGCATTTATATTGTAATAATACAGGCATTTTGGAATGCGGCAATTGGAATGATCTTTATTTTTTTATTTTTAATATGGGGAATTTATATATATATATATATATATATATATATATATATATATATATATATTTAAAATTTTTACCTTTTCGCTTTTTTTAGTCCTTCTAGGGTGATCATCTGATCACTTCTCCCATAGACTGCAATGAATTACCATTGCAATCTATGGGAGATTCCCAACATTCCTATGGAGGTCTGCCACAAGGCAGAAAATTTTTGTGGCAGGATTCAGAAGCTTCAGAGGGCCCAAGGCTGCCAAAGCATCCAAACGACTCCCTTGATCTCTGTACATCACTCCTGGGGTTTCACCACTTAGTCACAATTGACCTTGGCATGTGATGGGTTAAATGTCCGTGAAAATCAAAAAAGGTTGTGTGAACAGCATATGAGCAAATAGTATAATACCCATGCTGTGCTCCCTTACAGATCTCTCACTGGTTGGGAAGCCTTTGCCGCGTCCCCGCTGCCTAGCAACAGCCGACACGCACATCGGCAAACTCACATAGGAGGGCACAGTGCGCGTGCCCAATGTAAGTAATACAAATATAATCACACCATGGGACATTCAAATCAGCCGAACTAGATATCATTATTGTGGTTACACCTTGAGGGCGATTTACATGTCATCCCTCGGTATATAGGTGACACCGGACTGTGATCACTAGCTACAAGTATAGTAGTTTGTTTGCCATCATCTTCTCTCTTTCAGAATTGTCCCCTAATGAGTTTTAGGGAACCAATATAGATGAAACGCATGGGAGACACTTTTTCTGAGAGCAAAATTTTTTTCTTTCGATATCTTTTGTGTTTAATCCCTACTTAGGCTGTATGAGGGCATATCAATATCCCCTTGATAGTTCTTGATAGGGTTTGGCAACAGGGTAAGGTTGCAGATGGGGCCACTCTTGTCAGGGCAATGACTCCTTATTTAGGAGGTCATTAGGGCGGAATAGACCTGACAGGGCGAGTTAGGGATAGGATATGTATACTGTATCTTCCCATTTTTACCGTCATCGGCATCAACCCAATTCCCAGTATCTACGTGCCAATTGCTTAATTGCTTAACCAGCATACCAGTAAGACTGTTCTTATTTGTGTATTCAATATTTAATATTGTCTATTTTTAGTTACAATTTGATTAAAAGCTAAGTTTTATTGCAGTAAATAGGCCCCCTTTTGTAGTGCTAGTTAAATGTCCGTGAACAACGTTAGTGCCGATCACAGACATTGCCTCCGGGTGTCTATGTAAAATGGTAACATAGTTTGTAAGGCCAAAAAAAGATATCTGTCCATCCAGTTCGGCCTGTTATCCTACAAGTTGATTCAGAGGAAGGCAAAAAAAAACCCTGTGAGGTAGAAGCCAATTTTCCTCACTTTAGGGGAAAAAATTCCTTCCCGACTCCAATCAGGCAATCAGAATAACTCCCTGGATCAACGACCCCTCTCTAGTAACTATAACCTGAACTATTATTACCCTCCAGAAATACATCCAGGCCCCTCTTGAACCCTTTTAGTGAACTTACCATCACCACCTCCTCGGGCAGAGAGTTCCATAGTCTCACTGCTCTTACATTAAAGAATCTTCTTCTATGTTTGTGTACAAACCTTCTTTCCTACAGACATAGAGGATGTCCCCTCGTCACAGTCCTGGGGATAAATAGATCATGGGAGAGATCTCTGTACTGTCCCCTGATATATTTATACATGGTTATTAGATCTCCCCTCAGTCGTCTTTTTTCTAAAGTTAATAACCCTAATTTTGATAATCTTTCTGGGTACTGTAGTCCACCCATTCCAGTTATTACTTTAGTTGCCCTCCTCTGAACCCTCTCCAGCTCTGCTATGTCTGCCTTGTTCACAGGAGCCCAGAACTGTACACAGTACTCCATGTGTGGTCTGACTAGTGACTTAGTGGTCCATTTTCTCATCACGGGCATCTATGTCCCTTTTGATGCAACCCATTATCTTATTGGCCTTGGCAGCAGCTGTCTGACACTGGTTTCTGCAGCTTAGTTTGCTGTTCACTAAAATTCCTAGGTCCTTTTCCATGTCAGTGTTACCCAGTGCCTTACAACCTTATAACCTTACTGTCAGGTCTGGTCATCAGAGAACATAGGTTCTATGTTTTGCTTGGTTTTCTGAGTTTTTGTGTGTTTCTGTTTAGTGCCTACGCCTTGCCTTGAACCACGTTCACACTGTGGGTTGTTTTGGAGCCAACGCCCAGCTTCTTGTTTGGTTTGTCTACTCAGGGTTAATACTCAGGTGCTGGCTGAGTGGCTTCTCTGAATCTGGTCCATTCAGAACCTGGGGGTGGGATTTCTTCCTGCATATATACCTACCTTCCTCTCTGCTCCTTGCTGGTTTTTGCATATCCTTGCTATTCCTGCTTATGCGTTGTTACCGTGTGTATTCTGCTGTTTTGACCTAGCTTGCTTGTTTTTGACCATCGTCTCTGCCTGATCCCTGTGTACTGTGTTCCTGGTTGGTTTTGACTTTTCGGCTTGTATTTGACTACTCTTTGGTTAGCGATTCCGTCTTGACGTACCCTCTTGGTTTTTGACTCGGCCTTCTGACCACTCTTCTGTGTTTTGTTCGTCTCTGTTTGTCTTCCCTTTTCCCTGCACCTTAGTCAAGAGTAATTGCAGTCCTCGTGGTTGTCGCCGTATCGCCTAGGATACGGAGGCAATTAGGCAGGGACAGGGGTTGGGGTGAGCTCAGGGATCACATCTCCCTTTTCTGTGTACCCCAACCTTGACAGAAAAACCAGCCCGAAAATACCTGCAACCTGTAAACTGCCAGCTACGTTTATTCCCTATGGAGCAAATGTCAGTGGTGGTAGCTCAGGTCCAGGCCTTGACCAATTTGATTCAGGATCTTGCTATACGCCTTCAGGTTCAGGAAAACATGCAGGCCTCGGCTCCTGTGTCTGCACCCCAGGTTCCCACACCTGCACCTGAACCTAAGGTCCCCCTTCCTGATTTTTTTTTACGGTGACCGTAAGAAATTTTTTCTGTTTCGGGAAGGATGTATTTTGTATTTTTCTTTACGACCTCGGTCGTTTGTAACTGAAGCGCAACAGGTGGGTTTGGTTATGTCTCTCCTGCGCGGAGACCCCCAAACCTGGGCCTTTTCTTTACCCACTGCCTTTCCTTTGGCTCATACCTTGACGAGTTTTTTGTTGCGCTGGGTCAGATATATGATGAGCCAGATCGCCCAGCGTTAGCTGTATCCCAGTTATTGTCTCTACGTCAGGGTGGACAGATGGCAGAAAATTACTGTGCTAGTTTTAGACAATATGTGACCGATTCCGGGTGGAATGATAGGGCTTTGAAAGACCTTTTCATGACTGGACTGTCTGACCGTGTGAAGGATTTGTTGTTAGCCCATGCTGAACCTAAAACACTTGACGAAGCTATGACCCTGGCCATCCGGGCAGATAGACGTCTAAGATCCAGGCGACCTCCTCGGGTGTCTCCTGCTCCTCAGCCGATCCTCAATCCGGTCTCCAGCCAATCCGGACCAGAACCGATGGAACTCGGCAGTATTACGCCTAAGCAGAGAAGGGAACATCGTACGAGGAATCATTTGTGCTTCTACTGCGGGAGTCCGGATCATCTGCTGAAGTCCTGTCCGAAGAAAACCTCAGCAGGAAAACTTCCGCTCCTAGACAGTTATCGGAGGACTGTCTAGGAGCCCAGGTACCCTCTAATGTTTCTAGAGTATTTTTGCCCTGCACCGTCTCTTCCAGTCAGCCTCACGTGTTGGACAGGCTTTCTTGGATTCTGGTTCAGCCGCCAACTTCATGATTTTGAA
>ONZH01021568.1:0-23502 GCA_900303285.1 Rhinella marina | reverse complement strand
ATCTTGTTTAATTAACTGACCTACAGAATGTGTTCCCTGGACAGAAAATACGGATTGTAGTGAGTGGACAGCTGAACTGTGACACACAGAATGGTTCCACACTGCTGTATGAAATGGATTTGTATCACTGAGATATAACAATAAAAAAAAGGGTTATATATGGCGATAGCTGCACTACTAGTGTCAGCCAGCCAGCCAAGCCAGGAGACAAAATAAAAATTTCTTGTAGCCCTTAGAAGGGCTCTTGGGTTCTTGTGAGATCACCCCTGCCTAACAAAGATCTAAATGCAGGCCCTAACACTCTCCCTGAAATCGCAGCAGATCTATCCCTAACGACATCTAGACAGCATCTGAGCCGAGCACCGCGGGCAGTCACTAGTATATTCCAGGGTCACCTGATCAGGCCAGCCAACCCCTGCTATCGACATGTAAGGGCCCCACGTGATGCTGGGTGTACAGCAGAGTCTCCTGGCTTGTGATTGGCTGAGTTTATAGGCGCCATAAATGCACAATGCGGAAGTGGCCATTTCCTCGAGTATGGCGAGATACTCGTCCGAGCAGCAAGCACTTACGAGTACCGTAATACTCGAACGAGCACCAAGCTCGGACGAGTATGCTCGCTCATCTCTAACTGTGATCCTTTTGAAATAATACTATTGTGGGGTTTTATTGTATGTTGTATTTTTATTAGGGGATGATTTGTATGAGGTTTTGTTTTTATTAAATTAAAACACCATTTTGTCTATTGAAGAGCAGGCCATTTTATTAGTATGATCAGAATATAATTTGAGTAATTTGATTTGGATCTAAATAATTTCTACCATAATCCTTAGTGCTCTAATGCTTTGAAAAGAGGCAGATAACATTCAAGGGTCTCTTTGGACTGTGTGCAAGTCATTTGAACCACTTTAATACCAAGCCAGAATTAGTAATCTTAAAGTGACAATGACATATATGATTAAATGCATGGCAGTTAGAGGTAACAAGCTGCATTTTTAAAAACAAGCTGCACTGTAGGATTTTACATTATCAAATGCATCACACACAGTAGTGTTGAGTGAATCGGGTTAGAACTGCTGTATCCGAACCCGATTAGTTTGAAAATTTCATTAACAATATAGCTTCCGAACTACCGTAAAATGTTTGGGCTATGCATACTGTAGATATTTGCGATTTGTTGTAACCATCGCAACGCTTGTTTTGTCTCACATCTATGACGTGACACTTCGGCAGCAAGATCACACAGACCTCTGCTGAGCCCATACATTTTACGGTAGTATGGAGGCTATATTGTTAATAATATTTTCAAACTAATCAGGTCCGGATACAGCAGTCCGAACCCGATTCGCTCAACACTAATACATACACCGCCTGGGGTCATGTGATCCTCCTTCATCTTTCCTGTCTTCTGATACTGTAGGAGAAATGGCTGATGTTATTTTGAGAAATTTGCCTGAATCAAATTTAGAAAAAAGTTTCGAAAAATTTTGTTGAATTCTGATAGCTGAAAATGGATTTGCTCATCTATAATCTGAAGGTATTTAAATATATAAAATGAGGAGGTGTGAAATAAATATTCAGAAGTTATTTATATTAGAATAATAAAATTATTATTATTATTATTATTCTCTAAAAGTATTGTGTCCAGGAGAGAATATGTTCCCTTACAGAGACATTCTAAAGCACCAATAATGCCTGTGGGTAAATATTACAAGTAGAGATGAGCGAATTTCTTGGAAATTCGATTAGACTGATTCGACAAATTTTAACAAAAATTTGCTTAGTTACGAATTACTTCGCCACGAAGCGCATTTTTTTGTACGTAGTGGATGCAATGACAGGGAGCTGCGATAGCACCGCCCCCGTCATTGTACCCCTCAGATGCCGCGTTCATACATGATTGCTGCGTCTGAGTGTAAAAACAGTGTAAAATAGACATTACAAAATACATTAAATCCAACTTACCTCCTCCATTTGCTTGCGACGGGCCGGCTGCCGCCATCTTGCTTGAAGATCTGGAGCGAAATCTCGCGCAACGCAAGATTACGTCATCACGCCGGCTGGCGTGGTGACATCATGCGTCACTACGCGCAGGATTACGCCCGGAATCTTCAATCAAGATGGCGGTTGGCGGCCCGTCGCGAGCAAATGGAGGAGGGAAGTATGGATTTTTTTGTTTTTTACACTATTTCAGGATAAATCGATTCGCCGACTCGAATCACAAGGAAATTCGGCTTTGAGGTGAATCGAATTTATCCTGAAATTCGGATCGAATTCCACTTCGTGGGATTCCATTCGCTCATCTCTAAATACAAGACTCCATAGTATGGCACCATTGTGGGCCACCATACAGAACTAGCAAGTAAATCATAGGGATTGAAATGAACAAAAAAAGGTTGCCTCATGAACTGGGAAAAATATGCATGAATCATATCAGAATTTTAAGTTGTCATTTAGGGGTATTAGTTTGTGATTACATTTTCATTTGGAAGCTTTGAAATGGTTTAATGACTCACAAAGCTATATATCAATCTGCTCAACTCCTCCTGCCCTATAACGTGGTGCTTGCAGCCTACATTTGCATTTGCGTGATGACAGGTTCCCTTTAACTATATTAAAAAAAAAGAAAATCTGGCCTAGTTGACCATGGCTACCATCAGATTCCATTTTTCATTTTTTAGAGCTCCTTTGGAAATATGAAAGGTGGAATATGATTGGTTGCTATGGACAACTAAGCCAGTTTTTCTTTACACCAGTTTTGATAAATCTCCCTGTTGAACTCTATTGTAAAAAGTACTGTATATTCATTATTTTTTGGGACTGTAAAAATTGAATCACTTCAGTCCAAATTTTTAAAATATTTAAAATATGTACTGTTCTTATGAATCATTATGAAATATTTCCAATTCTTTATTCTTGGTTATTTTTCCTTACAGGCATTATTCGAACAGCCTTACCTAACATGGACAGGGAAGCCAAAGACCAATATCTTCTTGTAATACAAGCAAAAGATATGGTTGGACTAATGGGAGGATTGTCAGGCACAACCTCTGTCACGGTCACACTTACAGATGTTAATGACAACCCACCAAGGTTTCCTCGAAGTAAGCTCTTGTTTAACAATTGGGAAGTGTATGTCTATGAAACCTAGGATTTTGTCTCATTTATAAATAATATGTAAAATATTTTCTGGACTATAAAATACTGTGGAAAAGTAACTTTAGGCTATGGTTTTACTTCAATAGAGATTATCCTGGTGACAGATTTCCTTTAAGAGATTGTCCAGTTTTTAAAAGATTTGCAGGTGGCAACCATGTCTTATATTGCAGGGCTGTTCTACAGTTTGACCATTTGGTGTTTACAGCTTTTGTGCAGATCTAATTGTCTCCTTGGGAGCAGACCCTACAAAGCCTTATTCTGTGTGGATAATAATTTATACCAGGCTCCTTACAGCTTGCTTATGTAAATTTTCAAGGTTAAGGTCTCTTTCACACAAACACGATTTCCATGCGGGTGTAATGCGTGACATGAACATATAGCATTTAAAAGGATCTGTGCACATGAGCATTATTTTTTACGCATCATTTCTTTGTTGCATGAGAATCGCAGCATGTTCTATATTCTGTGTTTTTTCACGCAGCCCTGACCCCATAGAAGTGAAAGAGGCTTAAGGTGTAAGGGTTGGGGAAGAGTATGACTGCAGGATCTTACTATAAAGGGTTCAGTTCTGTTCTGCACTGAAACTGTAACTGACATGAAACAGCAAGATTTCTAATTCTGTTTGCAAAGTTGCTTCATTTTTGTTAATGTTATAAAGCAATAAAAATCAAGTTGTTTCAAAGGTGTACATATACTTTAATTATGGGAATTACTATGAGACTATTTATGGGTTTGCTTGGAGGTTGATATAAATTCTAGGACAATATAGGCCGCAAATACAGTTTTTGATGCAATTTTTTTTAGCTAAAGCCAGAAGTAATCCAGCAATAGGAGACATCCTTCCTTTATATTTTCAATTCCCTTTGAACCATGTCCAAAACTGCCCAAAAACTGCATGCATGCCTTAACTAAAAGTGATTTTTTTTGTCAAGGTCATTGAACTATTCATGATCTGAATGTTTTGTTCACCTGAATGGTGCCATTACAGAGATCCCCTACTAGATCACAGCTGAAGCCTGTGCTACCATAACTACAGGAAAGTGCTGTTCTGAGCCACTTCAGGGTCAGTATAAGAAGTATATACAGACAACATGTTACAATGATGACTACTCCCCTGCAGGATACTAACAGAACACCAGTGATGATGGGCCTGGAAAAAGCTAAGATGTAGTATTACCTCAAGTTTATGTTCTTCAGGCTCCATGACACATCATTTCTAATTCCAGTTATACATTTTCACCTTTGTGGGAGGAGCACCGGTCTTTGTGCACCGGCCACTGATATGTATGTACTAAGAGATAATTGTTATATGGCTGACTCACTTACTGGCCTCGGAGTCATGGAGTCATGGAGACAGCAGCTGCTTTATATGGCAATGCAGAAAATATGTAGGAAATAAAAGGGACCAGAAAGGTTGAACAGTGTAAAACTAGTGAAAACAAATAAACATCAGGTGATGACTGATTTTTCAGTTTTGGCTAGATTAGTCCTTAAAGCAGCAAAAGTCTAGAAGATATATTGTGAATACACCATCTTAAAGAATATTGAAAGCCAAATAGAGAAAGGGCATTTTTGAAGAGAAGAGTAGAAAATAATATTCACTAAGCAATTAAATGCATTATCAGTAAATTCTGAATGCAAAAAGCCAAAGTACAAGCAGATATTATATTTTAGCAGATACTGTAACTCGTATAAATGATATATAAATTTACTCCACAAGATAAAAAATTCAACCATATCTTGTTTCCATTGTGTTTGTGCTGAGATTTATTCCCAATCAATTATCCCCAACGAAACAAAGCAATATGTACCCTTATATTTGCTTGTGTAAAACGTTGCCATTTTTGGCCTGATGTGAAGAACATATGGTATCAAAAGATTACATTGGTGGATTCTTAGGCCACCATTTATCTTTAGAACAAATGGGCAATGCTTAGCTGTTTAATTTCCAGAAAATTCATGAACCAACATAAATGCTCTTTTGTCAAGAATGCTGTCTATGAGTAGACTTTAAAATTTAGGAAATCCGTAGAGGTCTGAATGTGAAGAGTCCACTACTGTAATTCTATTATTTGTCAATATATTAGATGACATTTTGTTAAATTTTGTCTTTATCAATTTGATTTAAAAAATTTACAGTTTTTGTCATACATTGGGCGCATAGATCTCTAGGGTTTTTCTAGCACATAATCATGTAATGAGATATAAACAGAGACTTAGAATGCTTGCTGGACCCCCCATCTTGTTTACTTTTCAGCCGCAATGGTTTTCTTACTATAATTTGATCCAGTTTCTATTATGTTCAATCTCACAATCACGGAATCCACAGACAATACCTAGTTGCATCTGCATTGTATACCAATTGATATATCAGATATGGCAGGGAATGGCTGCAGGGCCTTGTGATAGTAAGATGGGATGTTGTAATACAGAGACAATTTTTTATTCAATATGCAAATTAACTCCAAAGTGCTCTGAGGACAGGCATTAGCTGCTTAGTGCACCATAGCTCTGACACTTTTCTCTCCCAGAGCCTCCTTCTCTTGCTTGATTGACAGGGCCATTGCATTTGTCCCAACATATTAAATAAAAGTGTTGTTCTTTCCCTGTGAATTAAAGCATTGGTTTATGAACATAAATGTATGATTATAACTTTGGGAGGGAGCTGTGCCAAACATTGTAAGCACAAAAAAATAAAAATAAATAAAAAAAAAGTAAAGACAGCTAACTATTTCTGTACTATACAAGTCAATCCTCCTTGCTAATGTGCATCCATGCACAGTGACCTGGCAGGGAAGGCGTCCTATAAGCAATAGGACAAAAAGGCAAATTGAGCCAGCACTGGGAAGTCTTGATAATCCAAAATTCCTTTATTGGCCCATGGAAAGAATTGTTAAAATAATTACCTATGCATCATACAGAGCTATGCAACTCAAGTGCAAAAGATGCTCTTACTCACATAAGTCTTTTGCACTCAATACATGTAGGTATGTACAATGTTTTTAAAAGTTCTTTACATGGACCAGTAAAGGAATTTTAGAATTTTTACAATAGACTCCCTTTAAATGGTCACTGTCATTTCACACAACTTTGAATAAATCAATAACCCGATAGCAGTGACCAGGTTCAGAGATAATCCTAATCCCTTTTATTTACCCCTCAGAGTGGCGACTGTGGCTATTGGGTTAAGCAGAGGGAGGGCTTCCCTCTGTCATCCAATTGGAAGGCTCCCAGCTCTGTCATAGCAGACTGCCTGAAAAGCCAATTCTGAAGTATGACAAGCAGCCTGTGAAATATCCCTAGAATGCAATAACATTCTATGGCAGTCTATGGCACAAGGAATAAAAATAAACATAATAGGTATTGAATTAAAAGTAATTAAATAGTTGCTTGTACCCCTAAATGGTACCGTAAGAAGCTAAATGGTACCAAAAGAAGCTACAACTTGCCCTGTAAACAAACAGCCCTTAGTATACAGAAAAATACAAACATTTTGGCTGTCAGAATATTGCAATGCAAAGAAAAAAAATAAAGGTTTTTATTTCCTAAAAGTAGAAAAACATAATAAAAACTATATAAATTTGGTACTACTGTAATCATACCAACCTGCATTTTTAGTCATTTTAGTGCACAATGAGCACTGAAAATACAACCCCCCCAAAAAATGACAGAATTGTGTTTTTGTTTCCAATTTCACCTTTCAAGGAATTTGTTCCCCATTTTCCAAAACAAGCCATGGTAAATTAAATGGTGCCATTATAAATAATACAACATTATTAAAACATAAACAAAAACCCTCATGTGGCTTTTAGAAAAAAGGAGAAAATAAAAAACAAAAATGTGAAAAAGAATATTGGCCATGTCATTAATGGGTTAAACAAAAATAATTCCTAGCAAAATTAAAGGAGAATTCAATATAACAAAGTATACACAGGACAAAGCCTTGGATTACCTTTATTACCATGCAAGATGGAGCCTTGATATGTTGTGTAAGCTTTCTCTACAGTGTATTGTAATGTGTATTACCAGTAGAATGAGATATAGTCTAACATGTTGACTGTTTCTGGAGAATAAGGCCTCTTTCACACGAGCGTCGCGGATTTGTTCAGGATGCGTTGCGGATGCGTTGCGGATGCGTTGCGTTAAAAAACGCGCGGATTGCATGCGGATGCAATGCGTTGCGTTGCGTTTTTAACACAACCCCATTCATTTCTATGGAGCCTGGGCTGCGTGAAAAACGCAGAATATAGAACATGCTGCGTTTTTCACGCAACGCAGAAGTGATGCGTGAAAAAAATGGGTCAGGATTCAGTGCGGGTGCAATGCGTTCGCATCACGCATTGCACCCGCGCGGAAACATCGCCCGTGTGAAAGGGGCCTTATGCCATATCTTTTGCTGTGTACTCTTTTTATTTGAATGGCTGATGGAAATCAACATAGCATTGCATAGTATAGCATTTTTAAAGTAGGAGAACAGCTGTGGCCCACCGGGCAAATGCCCGGTCGGGCAGATGGCCGGTCCGGACCTGCATAGAACACACACAGTATCACATGACAGGAAGATCTAGGGACTATTTATAAAAGTTCAGCACTCTTACATTTTAGCCTTGAAATGCCAATCTTGAATAAAAACTTTTGTGAAAATGGATAATGGACTGAGCTGTCACTAAAAGGTCAAGCAGAAAATAGTGAAGTCTGCATATGCTTTTGAAATAATCCTTCATAAAGCACACACTTGCAGGGTTTGGAAATAAAAGGAATGACAGTGCTAACAATAAGAGCCTAGAATATTGAAATATAGATGAAAATTAATGTTAATGCGATGCTAGAAAGTGTGCTGAAGCACTAGGTTTTATGAGACTATTCAATTCCTAACAACTGAAATAATTAGAAAAATAGTACTGTTTGGTGTTTAATGACGGCTCTTACATAGCATTTTTATGATATCCGTTATTGTATTCTGCAATATAGAAAGAACATTACGAAGTTCGCTTTCATTTTCAAAGTTTCCTGTCATGACAAACCTGAGGACAGATATTTTGCAGTTGTGTGTGCTGCTATTTGCTCTTTTCTAATGCATTTAAATTTAAACTTTAATTAGAGATACAGTACTAGTTTTGCATGATGCAGAGTAAGGGCTCATGCACACAAACATATTTTTTTCTGTTTCTATTCTATTTTTTTTACAGGTCCATATGCGGTACCATTCATTTCAACGGGTCCGCGAAAAAAAAAAATTCTGAAATGACTCCATGTGCATTCCATTTCCGTATATCTGTATGTCCCTTCCGCTATAAAATATAACATATCCTATTATTGTCTGTTCTGCGGACAAGGACAGGCATTGTTACAATGGATCTGAAAAAAAAAATGGATTCAACACGGATGTCATTCGTTTTTTTTTTTTTTTTTTGTGGATCTGTGTTTTGTAGACCGCAAAATACATACGGTTGTGTGCATAAGGGTCTATTCACACGTCCGTATTTTGTATCCGCATCCTTTCCGCATCCGTTTCCGCAATTTCTGACAATTATGCGGATAGGATGTGGATCCATTCATTTCAATGGGTCCAGAAAAAATGCGGACAGCACTCCGTATGCTGTCCGCATCCGTTTTTCCGTTCCGACTGTCCGCATAAAGAAATCCTCCTGTCCTACTTTTCTCCCGAATTGCAGTCCCTATCACAATGAAAGTCTAAGGATCCGCAAAAAATACGGAAGACATGCGGAAAGGCATCCGCACGTCATCCGTATTTGCGGATTCCGTTCCAGGAGGGGAGAAAAAAAAAGAAAAGGTACAGATGTTATTCATCCTTCCGTTTTTTGCGGATCTGCAAAAAACGGATGACACATGGATGCATCCTTTCCGTTTTTTATGGAAAAACAAAACGGATGTCCTGGAAAAACGGAGGATGTGCACAAATACAGACATGTGAATGAGGCCTAAGCCCTAATGTAGTTTTGCCAATACATTTTCTCTTTCAGTTCACTTTGATTCCCTCTAAGGTGCACATGTATATACACTGCAGATTTTCCATTGTGGATCTGCATATGGAAAATCCACAGTGCATTAAAGCAGCAGGAAAGTGGATGAGATTTTACAAAATCTCATGAATATGCCACAGAACAAATCTGCAATGGTCTTCGCACATAACTGAACTGTGGTACAGACTCATCACCATAAAAATCTAGTAGTTCAGTCTGCAGGCATATGTGATAGCAGGAGGAGCTGAGTAGATTGATATCTAGTTTTATGGGGAAAAATTCAGTATAGCTTGTAATGCATTCATTTAAATCTCTGCTCTTTTTCTGCTTAGGGATCATGTGGGCTTTGATTACTCAGTCACTGATTAAGGCTACATTCACACGTCCATTTAAAACATCCGCAATCTATCCGCATCCGTTCCGCAATTGCGGATGGTTTTTGCGGATATTTTGCGGATCCATTCATTTCAATGGGTCCTGATAATCTGTGGACATTGCACCGTATGTTGTCCGCATCCGTTAATCTGTTCCGTTTTGCGGATCCGCAAACAGAAATCCTCCTGTCCTACTTTTCTCCCGAATTGCGGTCCGTAGCACAATGAAAGTCTATGGATCCGCAAAAAATGCGGAAGACATGCGGAAAGGCATCCGCATGTCATCCGTATTTGCGGATTCCGTTCCAGGAGGGGTGAAAAAAAAAGATGTTATTCATCCTTCTGTTTTTTGCGGATCCACAAAAAACGGATGACATATGGATACATCCTTTCCGTTTTTTACGGAAAAACGGAACGGATGTCCTGGAAAAATTGAGCTTTTTGCGGAACAACGGATCCGCAAAAAACTGACCGTTTTCCAGGATGTGCACACATACGGACGTGTGAATGTAGCCTAAGAGTGCCCACATGACTCCTAAGTATAAAAAGAGCAGAGATTTAAATGAATGCATTACAAGTTATACTGAATTTTTCCCATAAAACTAGATATCAATCTACTCATCTCCTGCTCTATAACCTGCTGCCTGCAGATTTTACTGCAAATTTATGAAGATAGGGTCTCTGTAAATTTGCAGCATGTCATTTTATGCTGCCTATTAGATATGAGCAAAGTTCTTAAAAATGTTATTCACTGCTACACCAAATTTAAAAAAAAATTATCTTTGTGATGAATTACTTTGTCACAAAGCGCATTTCTTTGCAAGTAGCCAGCGCAATGACAGGGAAAGATGATTGCTGCTGCCCCCCATCATTGACCCTCTCAGATGCCGCGTTCACTGATCATGGCATCTGAGATGAATATTAAGGCTTTTCAGGGGTTAATAAGCTGTAAAAAATAATTAAATTGCACTTATCGAGCATGAAGAGGCTGCCGTGGCCATCTTGCTTGAAGGTCCAGTGTGAAATCTTCCATCACCGCGCCCGAGATTTTGTGTGAGATCTTCCAGCAAGATGGACGTGGCGGCCTCTTCTCACTCAAATGGATAAGTCAAGTATGATGTTTTTGTTTTTTTTACCGCCATTTCAGGTTAAATTTATTAGTTACCACAAAGCCAGAGGAAATTCAGCTTTACAATGAATCAAATTTTCCCTGAAATTTAGAACAAAGTCCACTTTTATTCACTCAACACTACTGTCTATTTCACATTTCACATTCTGTTCAGATTTTGCTGCTGGCAGAGACATTTCAAATTTTCCACTGTGGAAAATCCACAGTAAACGGATCCTGTGTGGACATACCCTTCCAGCAGATTACACTCTATTGCTCATAAGAAGACACTCTAATACCTGTGTCCGTCACACAACTGCAACACATCTCCATTCACTAGAAGTACAGTAAACACTGATGGCTCTTATAAAGACCTCAGTACAGGTGCAATTTGCAGAGCCACAAGATAAGGATACTGTAAGTGTTACATCCTCACTTTTGACGGACCCATTGACTTCAATGGGTCTATGGTCCACATTTTACAGCCAAGTATAGAACATATTCTATCTTTTGGCAGAATGGTCATGTGGATGTGGAAAGCACACAGATAATCTGTGTACATTCAGCATCCATTTGTCAGTTCAGCAATATGTCAGCAAAATGCGAATCTTGGACCCATTGAAGTCAGTGCAAAAAAAATTGGGTCGGCACATGGATAGCATATAAATTTTGCAGATCTCCGGTGTGTGGGACACAAAATGGATACTGCCGTGTGCATGAGACCTAAATGACAGTAAATAGACATTGAAAGCCAGGAGGAATTGATGCAGAAAATATACTATAAAAATGTATGATCTATTTTTATACAAATACAAACATTTATTTAATAAACCCATGACAAAACGGCACTGGGATCGAGAAATTGTGTACTGCTGTGAACACGAACCAATGTGGCATAGAGGATGCCAGCAGCAGGTTATACAGTGCCTTTTGAAAGTATTCGGCCCCCTGGAACTTTTCAACCTTTTGCCACATTTCAGGCTTCAAACAAAAAGATATAACATTTTAAATTTTTGGTGAAGAATCAACAACAAGTGGGTCACAATTGTGAAGTGGAACAAAATTTATTGGATCATTTAAACTTTTTTGTAATAATAAAACTGAAAAGTGGGGCGTGCAAAATTATTCGTCCCCCTTGCATTAATACTTTGTTGCGCCACCTTTTGCTGTGATTACAGCTGCAAGTCGCTTGGGGTATGTATCTATCAGTTTTGCACATCTAGAGACTGAAATTCTTGCCCATTCTTCCTTGCAAAACAGCTCAAGTTCTTTGAGGTTGGATGGAGAGCGTTTGTGAACAGCAGTTTTCAGTTCTTTCCACATATTCTCAATTGGATTCAGGTCTGGATTTTGACTTGGCCATTCTAAGACCTGAATATGTTTATTTTTGAACCATTCCATTGTAGATTTAGCTTTATGTTTGGTTGTTTTGTTGGAAGATAAATCTCCGTCCTAGTCTCAGGTCTTTTGCAGACTCCAACATGTTTTCACCCAGAATGGTCCTGTATTTGGCTCCATCCATCTTCCCATCAATTTTAACCATCTTCCCTGTCCCTGCTAATGAAAATAAGGCTCAAGCCATGATGCTGCAACCACCATGTTTGACAGTGGGGATGGTGTGTTCAGGGTGATGAGCTGTGTTGCTTTTATGCCAAACATATAGTTTTGCATTGTTTCCAAAAAGTTGGATTTTGTTTTCATCTGACCAGAGCACCTTCTTCCACATGTTTGGTGTGTCTCCCAGGTGGCTTGTAGCAAACTGTAAACAAGACTTTTTATGGATATCTTTGAGAAATGGCTTTCTTCTTGCCACTCTTCCATAAAGGCCAGATTTGTGAAGTGTTCGACTGATTGTTGTCCTATGGACAGACTCTCTCACCTCAGCTGTAGATCTCTGCAGTTCATTCAGAGTGATCATGGGCCTCTTGGCTGCATCTCTGATCAGTCTTCTCCTTGTTTGAGATGAAAGTTTAGAGGGACATCCAGGTCTTGGTAGATTTGCAGTGGTCTGATACTCCTTCCATTTTAATATGATCGCTTGCACAGTGCTCCTTGGGATGTTTAAAGCTTGGGAAATCTTTAAACTTCTCCACAACAGTATCACGGACCTGCCTGGTGTGTTCCTTGGTCTTCATGATGCTCTCTGTGCTTTAAACAGAACCCTGAGACTATCACAGAGCAGGTGCATTTATATGCAAACTTGATTACACACAGGTGGATTCTATTTATCTTCATCAGTCATTTAGGACAACATTGGATCATTCAGAGATCCCCAATGAACTTCTGGAGTGAGTTTTCTGAACAGAAAGTAAATGGGCCGAATAATTTTGCACGCCCCACTTTTCAGTTTTATTATTACAAAAAAAGTTTCAATGATCCAATAAATTTTGTTCCACTTCACAATTGTGACCCACTTGTTGATTCTTCACCAAAAATTTAAAATGTTATATCTTTTTGTTTGAAGCCTGAAATGTGGCAAAAGGTTGAAAAGTTCCAGGGGGCCGAATACTTTTGCAAGGCACTGTATATAGGTTATATACGGGGATATTATTAGGAAAGCATACAAGGGCATTATTTTCTTTCTATTTTTTGTTTTGCATAAAATAACATTTTTTTGCTCTCCAGAAAACTTTTTTTGCATAGTAAAATAACTTTCAGACATTAATCATGACAATTTTATGTCTGAATTCAATATTTTTTTAAAAAAGGCAGAAATTGATGAACTTTAAATGCATAAACAAACTCATTGTCACAGATTGGTGTGTGAAAACCAATGTGTGTGTGAGGGTGCTTTCTAAGTGAACCCCTCATTCTTCGCAGTACCGTTGTTGGTTGGTATAGACTTTCCCGAGGGGAACATCAGGCCAATAACTTTTGAGGAGGACTGGTTCACAAAGCAGCTGGTCATGGCTGACCAGGAGGTACCAGAGGTACAGACATGGTTAGCCGGCCAAGTCGTAAATAGGAGGAACAGTGCAGGACCGAACAATGAGACAGAGACAAACAAGGAAAAGGTCAGGGCAAATGGTTCAGGTACAGGTCAGGCAATCCGGGTCATGAAGCAAGCAGGCAGGCAGGGATCAAACAGGTAGCAGAGTCCAGGAACACAAGCATGTGTCAGGTAAAAGGAACACAATCAGAGATAACAGCAGACTTTGCAGGACACAAGGACCTTGGCTCCCAGGCACCTTGGAAGGGGGCTGAACCACTTATATAGGCTAGGATTGGTCAACATGGTCACATGTGCTTAACCCCTAAATCATAGGAAGTGATGTGTGCCGGGCCAGGGAACAAACTGAAAGCATGCTGTGCCCAAGGCTGGAAGGAAACTGTAGAGCAGATTCACCACTGAACATGGAACCCAGAACCGCAGATGTAAGCAGGGGAACATTGGTGGACAGAAACCGCTGTTACACTTATACATGAATATCCCAAATACCACCATTTATAAAAACTGCCTTATTCTAAAGTTATTTGTTTAGCATTGCACCCTGTGGCAAATTGCTTTGAAACTCAGTTGCTGTAGGTTACATCTTATATTGGAGCCTTGTAATGTAGGACGTAGAAGTGTCCTTGTAAAGGACATGGGGCGTGGTATGTGTGGCATAATCTGTTGATGTGAGGAAACATTTCACTGCCCTAAGGCATGATGGGACAGTAGACACATGACAAACCAATAAGTAGAATTTAAGCATGGGAACAAGAGAAAATGGCAAATAGGTAAAATAAAAAATAAAAAAACTATCTAAAGAGGAATGGAAACTAGAGAAATAGCTGAAATTAAACTTTAGAGTGAAAAGTAGTTTATGGCACACCCCTTTTAACCTGTGAACTAATATTTACTTATGGTTCACCTTTTTCTTTCTCCAGGGTCTGAACAGTATTATGTGCCTGAATCCTTGCCTGTTGGCTCAACAGTGGCAAGAATCAAAGCAGCAGATGCTGATATTGGACAAAATGCAGAGATGGAATATAAGATTGTTGATGGCGATGCGGAAGGATTTTTTAAAATCTCTGTAGATAAAGATACGCAAGAAGGAATTGTTGCAATTCAGAAGGTATGTGAACATTTTCAGATTTTTGTTTCTGTTTTAATGGAGATATATTCCATCAGTCTTAAGGTAAAGAATATCCTGTTTCAGGAACAGTACCTGACTTGGAACATTGGCATCCTATGGACTACCATGTCTAAAGTTACTGAGCACTTCAGTCAGTACAAGGGCAGACAATAGAACAGCACACCTTGGCAGGGAACTTAGCAAGCTAAGGAAACTTATTGCTCTGTCACCTTCCCACTGGGGAAGGGCCTAAAATATCCACAGGTTGCCAACCATTGGCTTGTGAACATTGAGGCATGGGTGATGGTCCTTTAAGAGCTGGACGGAATGCGTGGTCACCCTATGGGTGTTGAGAGTACAACATAGAAAGCCTCAGACTGTGAGTGGGATGAGTGTTATCCCTGCAGTTGGACCTGCCAAATGGAGAAGAAGAGTGGGATGTGGTTCTGGGCTGCCAGGAGGCCGAGACCAGGGACTGGTGAGTGGGGCATCAGTGACCTTGACAATCATTTTTAGTCTATGGAGATTGCAGAGTTGTGTGCTCAGTTTTATGCACCTTTTGGAATGTGTGCAATGGCTCAAATCTCTGAACTAAAAAATAAGGTGGAGTGTCCACATACTTTTAGCCATATAGTTTGGCCGCATTAAGAGGGATATGTGGCAGGATTTGGATGGATGAGGATTAGGGATGAGCGAATTGACTTCAGATGAAATATCCGAAGTCAGTTTGCAAAACACTTCGTCCTAATACTGTACGGAGCGGGAGCATAATAACTTCAGAAATGGATTTTTACTGTAAAAAAAACATTTCCCGGACTTGGGTTCAGTTCCAAGTGGTACCTTGGAACCAAATCCAAGTTCTGGAAATGTTTTTTTAAAGTAAAAATCAATTTCTGAAGTTATTACACGAAATCTTGCGAGACTTCGCGAAGTAATAACTTCGGCTCATCGGAGCCAATACATTCTAGTACTGTATGCAGCTCCCACTCCGTACAGTATTAGAACAAAGTTTTTTGCAAATCGACTTAGGATATTTCATCCGAAGTCAATTCGCTCATCCCTAATGAGGATCATGGGCTGTTGGGGTGCAACCAACCACACATATAAATTAAGCTAATTTTATTGAAAATCTGTGGAAAATCCACAGTGTGTTCAGTAGCAGTGGCATGGATAAGGTTTGAGTGTGGAAATATTTAGAATCCACAACAATATCTGCATATAAGAGTAATTCTGATATCCAGGGAATAATTCTGATTGCCTGATTGGAGTTGGAAAGGTTCCATAAAGTAGGGAAAATTGGATTCTACCTTACAGGTTTTATTTTTGCCTTCCTTTGGATCAACTTTCAGGATAATAGGCCGAACTGGATGGACAGATGTATTTTTTTCGGCCTTATAAACTATCTTACCATGTTACATAGCTTCACATTTTCTGCTGCTGGTTCTATATCCACAGCCTTTTAATTTAAGCTGTGGATATCTGCTACAGATTTTACCTTTTGCAATGAAGATGGTGAACTCTGTGACAAACTTTTAGTCCACCTGCACACGTTACGGAATACATACAGTTTTTCAGTGCGGATTCCCGTGTAGAAAAACCCCGGCATATTACAGTACCAGTATTTTGCAGATTTTTTTCTGTGCGGAAATCGAACTGCATTGCAGGTTTCAAAATCTGCAGCATGTTAACTATGTTTGTGGTTTAAGCTGTGGATTTCACCCTTTTTAATCCAAGGGTGAGATCTGTGGCAAAACTGCATCAAATTCACACCAAAATCCACAATTAGATATTGCAGATTTTGGAGTGGATCTGCTGCAGAAACACACATAAATCTGCATGGAAATTCATGTGTTCGCTTGCATCCAAGTGCAGGTGGCCTTAACTTTTTTGAGATAATTTCCACAACAAAATCTGCACCATTTCATGCCTATCTTGCTGCTGTAGAATATTGGCAGGACCTGCCATATGTGTTGTGGACATGCACTTAGGCTACTGTTTGCCGTGCAGATGGGGAAATCTGTGACACATCTTCAATATTCCTGAACTGAAATCTGTGCAAAATCCTCACCATGCTGCTGTTTTTACTGCTGCAGAAAATTTGCAGTGGATTCATCACACGTGACCATATTCTTAGAGTATGTTCACAAATACTAATTTAATACAACATATATTTTCTAAAGGATCTGCCGGCAGAAATCCAAGGATGCCACCTTGACTACACTCACAGGTGTGTACTTTGAAGTGCCGCAGATTATCACAAGGTTTAGCTTCATTGTCATCAAATGTGATTAATCCTGTACTTTTATGTGTTTGGCAATAAATAGAACAGAATTAAGAGAAGCAATGAAAAATGGCAAATTGGTCATTTTGACCTTTTTTCCATTACACCATTCGCCATACTGGAAAAATATTTTAATATTTTAATAGTACGGGCGTTTTTGGTCGCTGTGAAACCCATGATGTTTATACTTTTTGTTATTTAGTTATTTTTTTATTATTATACTGAAAAGGGGTGATTTAAACTTTTATATAGTTTTTTTAAACTTTTGTAATGATTTTGAAGCTTGCATTTGAGCTTACAAAATCAATTGTTTAAATTTGAATAATCATGGATTTTTAAAATGCATTTATTACTGACTATTGCTCATTTCCTATTTTGGCCTGCCACCTGGTGACTAAAATAAGAATTGCAGCTTCAATGTCCTCAGTCTCTTCAGCGAGGCTGAGCACATTATTGGCCTCAGAGGATCACTTTATCACGACATCTAAAGACTTTAATTACCGCAATTGGCATTATTGCTGGTCGCTGTAATTAACCGCTGGTCTCTGCTGTTTGAAACAGCAGAAACCTGCTGACCATGATGCCTGCTGCACGTGTGAGCGAGCGCCATGTTTGCCTATAGCTCAAGTGTCGTACATGTACGTGGCTGGTAGCAAAGGGGTTAAGGAGCAGTTACAGCACATCAAATGGAGGGAATAACAAATGTCTCAAGCATGCTGTGGGCTTGCATCCCGCAGTTTCCATATCTGATGGCATTTGCAAGAATGCCTGTTCATTCTAAAAACTCATTTTTATTCTCTTTTTTTAAATCAATCTTTTTTTTCTATTAGAGTAACCCAGAATATATTATAGACCATGTTTTAAAGTTGTCCTGTATTTTTTTCATATATTATGAAAATCGAACCCGAAGTAATTTTGTAATTTTATAAACAAATTAAAGTGAACTGTATTGGAACTATATTTCCATACTAGTATTACCATACTAATAATAATAACAATAATTTTACGCCATATAATCACATGTCCCCCTCTATATATTTCAACAATACAGATCACCATCATTTACAAATGTCAATTATAATAAATATATATATATATATATATATTTTTTATAAAAGATTGTATCCATTTTGCATTTGAATGCAATTCATTTTTCACACTAGATTAAACAGAACGATAAGAATATTTTCCCCCTCTAGATATCACCTGTAATTAGTTTCTACGATCTAATCAATTATTATTACTAATGTGGTTTATGAGTTATACTTTACTTTTCTAACAAAAGGGATCTATGTTTTAAAGCTTCAATTTACACCCAGCTATGAAGATAATGTAAGTAACTAGTAGGCTGATCAAATCTAACAGGTGGTAAAAACTTTACCATTTGAAGTATATTTAATGTTTAATTGACAATCTGGGAGAAAATTGCTGTAAAAGCGATCAGTCAACTTTTATTGCTTCATTGTATTTGTGATAATAAAAATGTGCAGTTTTATTAAACTTTATTTACTAAGCAAGCGCAACTGACTAGAAAATGTTATATTATTGCAGCCAAGCAAATTTTGCAGATCATAAACCATACAAGGCCAGGATGATTCTTGAGTTTGTTTGTCGTTCTTGACTTCAGTGACAAAATGATTAGGCTGTAAATCAAAACGATGACCTTCTCTACTGAGCGCTGTCACCAGAAGTGTTATGCAAGAAAAAAGCTGCATGTTTAGACATAATTCATGCAATCAATATAGTGTAGGATATTGCTAGTTTTGCATTCAAGTATATTCAAGCAATGAATTCTCAAACTGTCCTAGTGGATTAAAACACGTTGTACGGTATCAGTGCTATACATGTAATTTAAAACATTCCTTCTTTGTTTAAAGTGTAATTTTTTTTCTAATGTGTAGGGACAGTACACTCTATTTAGAGAACTTGTATATTTATATAAGAAAACTTGCCCTGAAATGTCACTTAGCAGTGCTCTCTAAAAAAAATAAAAGAAATAAAAGTATGATAAGGCAGGTGGAAGGAAGATGGTTGGGGTTAATTCTTTCTCCCTCCATGCTGGCCCCCATATATTTCTAGAAATTAATATATGTACTATGCATATAGATCTGATCTGCCTTCTTACTATATCGAAACTGATCAGCATGGTCAATGCTTACAATTAAAAATTATTCTGTATGCCCAGGGAGCTGAGTATCTAACCAGAGGCCTGGAGATACAAGGCAGATTGTGCAGTTAACACTGGCTATTGAGGAAGAGATACAGGGGGTTGATTTACAACATATAGGGATAGTATATACTATAAATCAGCTACTCTCTGTCTCTCCCCATCTTCACAGTCAGTGCTGCTCTGTACTGTGTAGATGGACATGCCTTAGAAAAGGTCATTTAGAGAGCACTGCTAAGGGACATTTATAGACAAGTTTTCTCATATAAATGTACAAGTTCTTTAAAGAAAGTGTATTAAAATATGTTTCCTATAATCCCTCCTTACACATTAGAAGAAAAAATAAATAAATGGATTCACTATAAAGGGGATTTCCAGGATTACTATGGCTTTTAACATATATGCTCATGTAATTGCTTACTTCATGCACATCTTCTTCATGCTTTCTTTTTTTCAAAATTTTACATTCCTGACCTGTTTTTACTATGTAAACACCTGTTTCCATCGTATATATGCAGCACTTCCTGGTGCTCTATCCAACCAAACCCATTATGCAGTTCTCTGCACACAGCTGCAACACCGTCCCTAACAATATCTGGCTAGTTTATAGCTCCTCCCACCAGCAAGTTACATAAACACTCCCCTATCACTGCCCCTAACAACACCCAGCTAGTTTATAGCTCCTCCCACCCAGCTAATTTTATAGACACTCCCCTATCACTGCCCCTAACAACTCTCAGCTAGTTTATAGCTCCACCCCCAGCTAGTTACATAGACATTCCCATATCACTTCCCTAACAACACCCAGCTAGTTTATAGCTCCACCCCCAGCTAGTTACATAGACATTCCCATATCACTTCCCTAACAACACCCAGCTAGTTTATAGCTTCTCCCACCAGCTAGTTACATAAACACTCCCCTATCACTGCCCCTAACAACACCCAGCTAGTTTATAGCTCCTTCCACCCAGCTAATTTCATAGAAACTCCGCTATCACTGCCCCTAACAACACTCAGCTAGTTTATAGCTCCACCCACCAGATAGTTACATAGACACTCCTCTATCACTGCCTCTAACAACACCCAGCTATTTTATAGCTCCTCCCACCCAGCTAATTTTATAGACACTCCCCTATCACTGCCCCTAACAACACTCAGCTAGTTTATAGCTCCACCGCCAGCTAGTTACATAGACATTCCCATATCACTGCCCCTAACAACACCCAGCTAGTTTATAGCTCCTCCCACCAGCTAGTTACAAAGACACTCCCCTATCACTTCCCCTAACAACACCCAGCTAGTTTATAGTTCCTCTCCCCCAGCTAATTTCATAGACGCTCCCCTGTCACTGCCCCTAAAAACACCCAGCTACTTTATAGCGTCTTCCACCAGCTAGTTACATAGACACTCCCCTATCACCGCCACTGTTGCTGCTTTGACACGACCATGGACATAACGCCACAGGAAATAAGCAAGAACTGTGTGGACATGATCATGTGATCACATCCCAAATTGGAAAATAATAAGATAAAATAAATATATTACAATATTACAGCCACCTTTATAAATGATTATTTTAAAAGATGTTGATGAAAACCGCTTTAAATGCTAGTAGTAGTAACAACTAGAGATGAGCGAGTAGTGTTCGATCGAGCCGGTATTCGATCGAATACTACGCTATTCGGCATACTCGATTTCGATCGAGTATAACGGTGAAGGCGCACTTAGAATTCGTTTCCCCTCCCACCTTCCCTGGCGCTCTTTTTCCACCAATCACCATGCAGGCCCGCGGAGCACGCTGGCAGCGCGAAAACGGCGTCTACATGGATTGGCTGGAAAAACCACGTGACCTCGAATATTAATAACTCAGGTCTTCCTGCTCGTTCGAATATGCTGCGTGAACTTAGTCAGGGACAGAGGCTGGAGAAGGGAGAGATAGGTTTTAGCTGTTGGACAGGCAGGAGCGTGATTAAAAGCCCTTATCAGGGCTACTATAGTGCAGTACAGTGATAGCTTTACTACTATATACACTCTGCAGAGAACGGCTGCTGTATTCAGGGATAGCTGCTGGAGTAGGGACAGAGAGAGGCATTAGTGGTGTATTAGGTGCTCTGCTACATACCAAACTATATTTGGCACTACTGTTCTGCGTTCTTTTTGGCTGCAAAACCCTGTTATATACCTAGTGTGTATATGCACCATCTGATCTTCTGGCAGTATACGGCTGTGTACATTTTTTTTTTTTAAATACAGTTTCTTTGGCTCTAGTGTTCTGGGTTCTGTGTGCCTGCAATACCCTTTTTGTATACCAGGTGTAAATACCCACCGTCTGACCTGTTAGTACACGGCTGTGTACTCAGACATATTTAAAAAAAAGTCCTGTTATTTGGCACCTGTATTGTGCGTTCTGCGAGCCTGCAAAACTCTTTTATATACGTGCTGTTAATACCCACCGTCTGACCTGTTAGTACACGGCTGTGTAATCAGACATATTTAAAAAAAGTCCTTTTATTTGGCACCTGTACTGTGCGTTCTGCGTGCCTGCAAAACTCTTTTATATACGTGGTGTTAATACACACCGTCTGACCTTGTAGTACACGGCTGTGTAATCAGACATATTTAAAAAAAAGTCCTGTTATTTGGCACCTGTATTGTGCGTTCTGCGTGCCTGCAAAACTCTTTTATATACATGCTGTTAATACCCACCGTCTGACCTGTTAGTACACGGCTGTGTAATCAGACATATTTAAAAAAAGGCCTTTTATTTGGCACCTGTATTGTGCGTTCTGCGTGCCTGCAAAACTCTTTTATATACGTGCTGTTAATACCCACCGTCTGACCTGTTAGTACACGGCTGTGTAATCAGACATATTTAAAAAAAAGTCCTTTTATTTGGCACCTGTACTGTGCGTTCTGCGTGCCTGCAAAACTCTTTTATATACGTTCTGTTAATACCCACCGTCTGACCTGTTGGTACAAGGCTGTGTAATCAGACATATTTTAAAAAAAAGTCCTTTTATTTGGCACCTGTACTGTGCGTTCTGCGTGCCTGCAAAACTCTTTTATATACGTGCTGTTAATACCCACCGTCTGACCTGTTAGTACACGGCTGTGTAATCAGACATATTTAAAAAAAAAGTCCTGTTATTTGGCACCTGTACTGTGCGTTCTGCGTGCCTGCAAAACTCTTTTATATACGTGCTGTTAATACCCACCGTCTGACCTGTTAGTACACGGCTGTGTAATCAGACATATTTAAAAAAAAGTCCTTTTATTTGGCACCTGTACTGTGCATTCTGCGTGCCTGCAAAACTCTTTTATATACGTGGTGTTAATACACACCGTCTGACCTGGTAGTACACGGCTGTGTACCTAGAAATATTTTTTTAAAAAAGTCCTTTTATTTGGCACCTGTATTGTGCGTTCTGCGTGCCTGCAAAACTCTTTTATATACGTGGTGTTAATACACACCGTCTGACCTTGTAGTATCATCCAGAATCCCTGCCTTTATGGGACAGTTAAGCAGGGGGCGGGTTACACCGCTGTTGAGGCCTGAGCAGTGTGAACAGGTGGTGCAATGGATAGCCAATAGCGCTTCCACACAGTTGTCCACCAGCCAGTCATCCACACAGTCTCACTCTGACCCTCCTTCCTCCACACCTGGCCAACAGAGTCATCCCACCCTTGACCCCTCCCAGGAGCTCTTTTCGGGTCCTTTTTCAGATGTGCCAGAAGAATTCCTGGAGCTACCAGAGGAATTTGTTTGTAGTGATGCCCAACCACTTGAGTATTCGCCATCTCCTGCTGATGTGGACCCTGAACCAGCATCTGTTATCATGAGCGATGATGATGATGAGACGCAGTTGCCATCAAGGGAGGCTGTTGGAATGTCCAGTGGGCAGGAGGAGGAGCAGAGTGAGGAAGTGGAAGAGGAGGTGGTGGATGACGAAATGACCGACCCCACTTGGCCAGGGGTGATGTCCAGCGGGGAAAGCAGTGGAGAGGTGGTGGTCTGCGTAGCACCGAAAAAGGCAGCAAGAGGCAGAGGGATGTCCAGAGGCAGAGGGATGTCCACAGGCAGAGGGATGTCCACAGGCAGATGGATGTCCAGAGGCAGAGGACAGTCCAGACAGAGAAGTGAGGCCACAGCCAGCAGGGCCGAAGCTGTTCCCGGCAGCAGGCAGTCGCGCGAAGCTCCCCCATCGAGGCCTCGTACTTCTGTGGTGTGGAGATTTTTTAATGTTTGTGCGGATGACAAACTGAGCGCGGTTTTCACACTCTGCCACTCAAAACTGAGTAGGGGCTCTGAGAAGAGCAATATGACCACCTCAGGCATGCGGCGTCACTTGGAAGTCAAGCACTGGGCTGAGT
>ONZH01021567.1:0-11779 GCA_900303285.1 Rhinella marina | reverse complement strand
TGGAGGTTTTTATATCACAGTTGAAGGACAGCAGCCTCCGTGATATATACCCATAGACAGCCTTATTCCATGCGTGACTGCATGAGAGGCGTGAAATCATCGCACAGAGAAGAACCCCATCGGGATTTGCGGTGCCGAGATTTTACTACTCTCATGATATCAAAAAAACCTCAAGAACAGTTAGCACCCGCTCACAAAACGGTGAGTAGTGTCTTGGCATGGTGCCAGGGATAGAACCCCACGGCTATAGTTCAAAGGTGAAATCCCCACTTTGTGAAGCATAGTGTGGGGATTATTTTAGGGATGGTACTGTTCTTGGGTATGGTTGGACGGTGCACCGGTGTAAGGCTTAAGCTGGTGTGGAGATGTTAAATGGCCAACACACCATGGGCATTAAATTTGGAGATGGGTTCTGTTTATCAAATGTATCTGAATTAAGTAGGGAATTTTAGGTGATTTTGTTTAAATTTGGGTCTAAGGGGGGAACATTACTTAATAAGTTAAATACGGATTTTTACGTTGGGCACATATTAGGATATTAAGGTCAGTTTCTTGGACACACGGATTGCCATGCAAGACCGGTGACTGATGACTTAGTTCATTCACATCAGGCAGGGGGGTGGTATAATCCGATGTAATCCAGGCACGATTCATCTTTAGAAAAGTCAGCATCTCAACACTGTGGCAAGAGAGCCTCGTTCTTTGCGGTGTTACGATGTTACCCGCCACACTGAACACCCTCTCTGACGCAACACTACTGGCTGGGCAGGACAGCAGAGCCAAAGAAAACTCTGCCAGTTGAGGCCAAATGTCCAGTTTCTCTCCAGTACTGCACGGGTGGTGACACTTTGGGGCAGGGTACAATCGGTAGGCAGTGACCTGGGTGTGATCTCATGCTGGTCCACACCATGAGTCGGTGTTGTGTCCCCTCTTCAGCAGCTGGCTGCATGAAATCGCTCATCAGCGATTGGGGCTGTGCAACTTCTCACGCCTCCACTAGTGGTGGTGGTAGTGGAGTGCCTGGTTCCCCCGAGAGGATGTTGTCTGGGAACCTGGCTGGTCTCGCTGGTAAGTTGAGACCAACTGACTGGTGAGTAGGTCCCGGTAGTACACCAGTTTTGCCTCCCTCTCTGATGGCGGAAAAAATTCAGCCCATTTTTGCGGGAAGCGAGGGTCCACAGGGTGGCCAGCCAGTATTGGTCCTCTGGCGGTGTCACAATCCGGCTGTAATTCCTGCACTCCGCCACCTTGCCATCTGCACAAGGACAATGAGCGCCTCTCCTCTCCACTGTCCTCGTATAAGTTCCAGGGTCTGCAGGGGTCTTCCTCCTCTTCCTCTACCACCTCATCCTCCATCTCCTCCTGTGATTGAGAGGCAGAGAAGCCAGGTGGCGGTGTGTGGAATGGCTGGGCGTAGAATCTTCCTCCTCCTCACCCTCCATCTGCACTTCATCCATCTCTGGCTCAAGCGATGTTCAGCCTTGGAGGAATCCTCGCTGATGATGGTTTTTCAGCGCACTTTCCAGAACATGGATGAGTGGGATGATGTCGTTGATCCATAGTCATGCCTGCTCACAAACAGAGTCGCATCCTCAAAAGGGATCAACAATTGGCAGACTTTCACGCATCATCTGCCAGTGTGTGACTTGGAAGTCGCAGTGTGGGCGTGAAGCTGCCTGATTGCCCCATGAGGTAGTCTGTAACGGCTGAACCTTTGCTCGTACAGGCGGTCCAGCATATGGAGGGCAGAATTCCAGCGTGTTGGCACGTTGGCAGATTTGCCAATGTTGGGGCAGACTGCGCTGTCTCTGGATCCTGAGCAGGGTGTTCCTTGCAGTGTTAGGAGTGGCTGAAGTGTTTGCACACTCTGCGTTGACATCCTCATAAGGTCTTGTAGTTGCAGGAAATGATTGAGAAACCTGTGCACTATGAGGTTTATCACATGTGCGCATACAAGGTGCATGACTCAGCCCTCCCTGCTGCACTGCAGAGACAATGTTCCTCCATTGTCTGCTACAACACTTCCCACCGTTAGTTGACATGGGGTCAGCCATTCATCTATCTCCTCCCTGATGGTCTGGAGGAGCTCCTGCCCACTGTGGCTCCGTTCACCCCAGGCTCACCAAATGGAGGACAGCCTGAGAGCGCCGGGGCTGACATCGGTGGTAAGACACCGGGGCGGTTGGACTGCAGTCAAAGCGGCGGATGGGTTGTAAGGTGGTGGAGGCAGAACTTGTGATTCCCACTGCTGGCCCCCTAAAGCACCGTGGAGGTGACAGTGGCAAGAATGGGCCAACTTCCTGATGGTCTTCTGGTAGGATGTTGACCCAATGGTCAGTAACAGACATGTACTGCCCTTGCCCATAATTAGAGAACCAGACATCAGCACTCAGGTGCATGGTCTTGGACACCGAGAGTCCAATGAAGTCGCCAACCTTTTTCTGCACATAACTGTGGCAGTGATGGCACAGCTTTGCCAGAGATGTAGTGGTGGCTGGGGACTCGCCATCTGGGGTGTGCACACGCCATGAAATCCCTGAAAAGCTGGGAGTCCACAAGGTTGAAGGGCAGGGACTGAAGCACCAGCAGCTTAACCAGGTGTCCGGTCAGTTTCTGGGCCATGGGATGACTGCTGGAATAGACCTGACATCTGCCCATGGACTCAGTCACGGATTGCTGCCTCATTAGCGGTGTAGATGGCAGTGACACTGTGCTGCTGCTGGCACCTGAGGCTGACGAGCCCTGAGTTCCACTGAGAGGATGCTGCATGATGGGATCTGCAGTGTATGGTGCATCCTGACAGGAGGTGGTATTGGGGTCACGGTTCTTCCAGGCCTGTTGGTGTTGCCTTTCCATATGCTTTCTCATGGATGTTGTCCCAAGATTATCACCCCTACCACGACTGACCCTCTCATTGCACAGCTGGCACAAAGCGATGTGCTTATTTGTCCCCAGGCGGAAGAACTGCCAGACGACAGAGGACCGTGGTTTGCTGACAGCCACGGGGGGTCTTGCTGGCTGTTGACTGCCACTGCTGCCTGAGGGTGCCCTCTCAGGACCAAGGCTTTGAGGTAATGATCTCTGCCTGGTAGCTTGTCTTCTACCCTTCCCTCTTGTGCCTCGTTTCCTTGCAACAGTGGGATGTTGCTGTGTCAGTGGCACCTCTATTTCCTCCCCTGATGACGCTGAGGATAATGCTGCTTGAGGGCGCCACGTCCGATCAGCGACATCATCATCAAAGTCAGCACCACTGCTACTTTCCTCCGGTGGCTGGGACAGGATATCAGGTGTTGCACTGGATGCCCCTCCCTGGCTCTGTTGACTGCTTACAGCCAACACCTCCTCTGGAGTCTCAGTACGTTCCACCCGCTGACTTTGGTGGACTTCCTCCTCCTCATCACTAAAAAGTGGTAGAGACTCCAAGGGCAGATCAAGGTTTGCCAAGAGTTCCCTGGCAGAAGGTGCCCCAAAGGTGAGTGGCATTCTAATAACAGGGGACAGGGCAGAGGACTCTCGCCTGACCGTCCCATGTAAGGGTGGTGTCGGAATGATCCAGCCGATGCTTGACTCCTCGTTTGGGAGCTTTGGGCGGTGGAACTGGAGGATTGGGTAAGCCAATCTAGAACCGCTGGCTGTGTGGTTCTTACATGACCAGTGGGTGTCAGGGGTAGCTGCACCCTGCTGCCACGCCTGTTACCCCGGCTGCCACCGGGCCTGGTGCTGCCACTTCTCCATAACCCTTACCGCCTGCTGTTGCACTCCTTGCCTGGGAAGTGCTGGAAGTCGGACGCTTGGACATATTTTTATTTGGGTGGGGGAAAATAAAATGATGTATTTTTTTTAATACTTTTTTAAACTTTATTTATTTTTTTTATAACTTTTTAAAAAAAATTTAACTTTTTTTATAACTTTTTTAACTTTTTTTTCTTTTTTTATACCTTTTTTTATTTACTTTTTTTTAACTTTGTTTGTTGTGGCTAAACGGGGTTGACGGCACCCA
This sequence comes from Rhinella marina, assembly GCA_900303285.1. Taxonomy (NCBI): domain Eukaryota; kingdom Metazoa; phylum Chordata; class Amphibia; order Anura; family Bufonidae; genus Rhinella; species Rhinella marina. The sequence goes on along the minus strand of ONZH01021567.1, from coordinate 7,779 downwards.
GCAGAGCAGCAACGTGTAGCGTGTACTATCGGTCACAGGACAGGAATGCTACCTGTCCTGACTCTTTTCTCACTTTTCTCTCCCTATTTCTTTTTTTATCTCCCTATCTCTCCCTAGATCTCACAATTTTTTTTATTTAAATGCCTATCTCTCCCTATCTCTACCTATCTCTTGATTTCTCAGCCTCTTTCCCCATCTATCACCTTATCTTCTATATCTAGCTTTCTCTTTCTCTCTCCTGCTTCTCTCGCTAACCCTTTCTATTCCTTCTCTATCTCTCCCTGTATCTATCTACTTGTTTGGGTATCTATCTATCTATATCTTTTCTCTCTCTATCTAATGCTAAGCTCCTCTCTCTCTGATGTCTGGCGACGCACTGATAAGATGTCGGTGCGCTCAGGCACTTCAGGGGCTGTGGGGTGACGTCACACTTTTTTTTTTCACAGAAAACCAGGATACAAGGGATTATATGAGTAATAATCCCTTGTATCCTGGTCTATTCTGTGAAAAAAGTACAGTTTTGCGTCGCCGTTTTTTTTTTAACCAGATTCGGTGACAAACCGAACTTTTGGCAAAGTTCGTAACGAATCTGGTTCGTTACGGTTCGGTTCGCTCATCCCTAATGAAAATGTAATAATCCACATTAGTTTAGTGATAAGAACATGTAAGTAAAGTCCAAATCTTACATGCAGTGGACAAAGTCTTACTAGTCTCATTTACATAGCTATTACTTTAATATTTAGTCCTCACTGTTACATCTTCATACATCTTCAACATTTTGCAGAAAAAAAACAAAGATCTATGAAAATTAATAAAATTAGTAGTAATACTGAAGTAAAAGCTCTTACATGAAATGAAGGATGGCAGCAAATTAGCCATATTTATGATTACTAAAATGATAACATACCAACTTTAACCCCTTCCCGCCCAGCGCCGCACATGTACGGCTCTGCGGGACGTGAGTTGCCGCCCAGTGCCGTACTAGTACGGCGCGCTGATTGGGCGAGTGTAGGAGCTACGCCCGCCCGATCAGCTGCGGGGGACCGGCTGTGCCCAGTAGCCGGACCCCTGCTGCATACGCCCACATCGGTGTTTTCGCCGATGCAGGCATATTAACCCTCGATGTGCCGCGTTCAGGAGGACGGAAGCGGCTGCCTGCGCCCATGCGAGCGCAGGGGAGCCGAGCGGTACAGTGCTCGTTACGAGCATATTCGCTCATCTCTAATTGTAATGCATTGCAAAGGGGATCAGACCCCCAAAGGTTAAATAAAGTAAAAAAAAAAAAAGTGATAAAAATAAAGTTTTACAAAAAAATAAAAGTTTCAAGTAAAAAAAAAAAAGTACTCTTTTCCCAAAATAAAGTTAAAAGAAATTGTAAAAAAAAGGGGGAAAAAGAAAAGTACACATATTAGGTACCGCCGCGTCTGTATTGACAGGCTCTATAAAAATATCACATCATCCACCCCGCCAGGTGAACGCAGTAAAAAAAAACAAAAAAAAACAGTCCCAAAACAGCCATTTTTTGGTCGCCTTCCCTTACAAAAAGTGTAATAGCAGGTGATCAAAAAGGAGTATTTAACCCAAAATGGTACCAATCAAACCGTCATCTTGTCCCGCAAAAATGATACCCTACCTAAGACAATCGCCCGAAAAATAAAAAAAATATGGCTCTCTGAAAATGGCAACACAAAAAAAAGATTTTATTCTGTTCAAAAATAAATCTAATGTGTAAAACTTTCCAAAAATAAAAATGTTAGACATATTGGGTATCGCCGCGTCCGTAACAACCTGCTCTATAAAAATATCACATGATTTGCCCTCCAGGTGAATGCTGCAAAAAATTTAAAAAAACTATGCCAAAACAACCATTTTTTCCCTCTTGCCTCACAAAAAGTGTAATAGCAGGCGATCAAACAGGCGTATTTAACCCAAAATGGTAACCAATCAAACCGTCATCTTGTCCCGCAAAAATGATACCCTACCTAAGACAATCGCCCGAAAAATAAAAAAAATATGGCTCTCTGAAAATGGCAACACAAAAAAAAGATTTTATTCTGTTCAAAAATAAATCTAATGTGTAAAACTTTCCAAAAATAAAAATGTTAGACATATTGGGTATCGCCGCGTCCATAACAACCTGCTCTATAAAAATATCACATGATTTGCCCTCTCTGGTGAAGGCTGTTTTGGCATGGTTTTTTTTAAACATTTTTTACAGCAATTTTTTTTCACCTTGACACCTTGAAAGTGTAATACCAAGCGATCAAAAAGTCTTATGTACCCCAAAATGGTACCAATGAAAACATCAGCTCATCCCGCAAAAAATGAGCCCCCACATAAGACAATACCTCAAAAAAATAAAAATCAGTGGCTCCCGCAAACCATTCCATCAAAATCTGTGTTGTAAAATCCATATGGCGCTCCTTCTGTTTTGAGTCCTGCCATGTGCCCGCACAGCAGTTTACCACAACATATGGGGTGTGGCTGTATTCAGGAGAAAATGGGTAACAAATTATGGGGTGCTTTTCTCCTGTTACCCCTTATGAAAATAAAAAATTTGGGGCTAAAGCAACATTTTATTGGAAGAAATGAAATTTTTCATTTTCACAGCCAAGTGTTTCCAAATTCCTTAAAACACTTAGGGGGTCAAAGTGGCCAGTACCCCCCTTAAATATATTCGTTGAAGGGTGAAGTTTCCAAAATGGGGTCACTTTTTGAGGGTTTCCACTATAGGGGTACGTCAGGGTCTCTCAATTACAAAATGGTACCTAAAAACTATTCTAGCAAAATCTGCCTCCAAAATCCATATGGCGCTCCTTTACTTCTGACCACTGCCACAAACCCATAGAGACGTTTACCATCACATATGGGGTATTTCTGTAAACTGCAGAATCAGAGCAATGTATATTGAGGTTTAGTTTGCTGTTAACCCTTACTGTGTTGCAAGAAAAAAATTATTAACATGAATAATCTACCAAAAAAGTTACATTTTGAAATTTCACCTCCATTTTCATTTAATTCTTGTGGAACACCTCAAGGGTTAACAAAGTTTGTAACAGCAGTTTTTTATAATTTGAGGGGTGTAGTTTCTAAAATGGGATCATTTATGGGTGGGTTTCATTAGTTAAGCCCCTCAAAATCACTTTATATCTGAAATGGTTTTGGAAAATTTGGTGAAAATTTGAAAAATGGCTTCTAAACTTCTAAGCCTTCTAACGTCCTAAAAAAGTAAAATAACATTTATAAAATGATGCCAACATAAAGTAGACATATGGGGAATGTAAAATAATAACTATTTTTGGAGGTATTACTATGTATATTGGTGCTGCAGCCATGACTTAGGGGGCATCTGTCAGCAGATTTGTACCTCTGACACTGGCTTGCCTGTTACATGTGCTCTTGGCTGCTAAAGGCATTTGCATTGGTCCTAAGTTCATATGTGCCCACATTGCTGAGAAAAATGTTTTAATATATGCAAATGAGTCTCTAGCAGGGATCAGCAGGGACATTGCCATTACACCTAGAGGCTCAACTGCCGCACCCTCTACACTTTGATTGACGAGGCCATGAAGTGAAAATGTCATCTCGCCTAGCCCTGACTTCTCCAAAAGTGGAGAGGGTGCAGCTGAGCCTCTAGGTGTAACAGCAACATCCCTGTTGCTCCTAGAGGTTCATTTGCATATATTAGAACTTTTTTTAAATTTTTACAAATTAAAAATATTTGAACCAGTACAAGGTACCAAGGTACAAGGTACCATTAAAAAAATAACTTATCAAGAAAAAATTTACGTAAAAAAACAACAGTGTTCCACAAATGTGCTTGTTATAAATCATAAATAATACTAAGCAGCAATCTATTATATATAGTATATATTCTATCAACAATGGCAGCAGTCACTTCCAAATAATTAACATTTGCCAGGTTCAATATTACAAAAATAGCCTTTTATGTAGTAAATGTACCTCAAAACCCTATTGTGAAGGTTGAACACAAAAATACCCAGGAAAGGGAAATATAACGGCATGTATTATTAGGCTATAAAATAAGATGAAACATATCTTGCTCGAACCTTAGTAATAAAAATGTCCTTGACTTTTAAGCTATGTCACGTTTATTTTCTTAGGTAATTTTATTCTGACTGGTTTGTGATCATGTTTTACTAAGCTAAAAAGCCTTAATGTTACCAGTGAAGAAATGAAGACGCTTATTGATGTTGAAAACATTAGTGTTCCTACTGATCAATGACTGCGAATCTTCTACCATTAAATTGGTCTTATAATGCATTTTAGAATAGGTCAATAATGTCTCCTGTGCAAAGTAATATGTCTAATTTGTTTCCATTTATCATGCATTTAGTTTAGTACACTTGAAAAATGAACTTGTTACTAAGAAATATTAATTTCTCATGTTTATTAGACTGGTGTCACGGACATTCCTATGACAGACAACAGGAGGTCTGTCAGATTGGCAACACGTGGTGTAATCTGACATGTTTTCCTGCACCCTTTTCCCTCAGGTGTTCCTGGTGTGGTAATTGTCCATCCCCTATTTATTGCTTTTTCTTCCACTATTCCTTGCGGTTTATAGCTTCAGTGTTGTGGTGGTGAGCAGCAGTTTGGTTTCAGCTGAGATCCTGGAGGCTCCATTTCTTCATTGAAAGATAAGTTTCCTTTTCCCTCTTATTGTTTTGTTATTAGGCCTTAGGGAGACTACTGTTCGTCCTTCCTTTTGGAGGAACAGGTAGACTCTTTCCTGTCATTAGTTTCCAGGGTCCTATAGGGTCAGTTCGGTGTTTAGGTTCCTGTGTATGAACTTGCCTACCTTTGAGACCTGTTCATACTGGTAGATAGACAGGAATTGAGCCAGGGTTTCCTGTCGGAGGTGTCCATCTTCCTTCCTTAGTTTCTAGGCCTAATCTCCTTTCCCTCCTATGCTTGGTTTGGTCCCCCCCCCCACACCTGCGCATGACATTATAAACCACCTATTACCGTCACTTTGTTGTTTGTATCTGTACAGCCATGGATCCTATTGCTGTACTCGCTGTGCAGCTGCAGGGGCTGTCTTTGGAGGTAGCTGACCTCCGCATAAACCGTCACCCAGATTCAGAGACCACAGGCTGTTGGTCCCAGGGGTGGTGGTTGCCAGGCCTATCTGGAGCCTAAAGTCGCTTTCCCAGATAGATTCTCTGGGGGACGTGATAACTTTATTTTGTTCAGGGAGACGTGCAAATTGTACTTTAGGTTGCGTCCACATTGATCTGGTAATGAGGAACAGAGAGTTGGTGAAAAAAGAAAGGGGGCATTAAATTCCCATCTCACTCTTGGAGGAGTGGGTGGAGAGACAGAAAATGGCATTCTTCATCCTGTAGTACCCGTTTTGTCCTGACTGCCGAGGTGGCGCTAGAGTCAAAGTTTGTGAGAATTGAGGTGTATATTGACAGCGGGGCAGGGGTGAACCTGATTGATGCTCAGTTTGTCCGTATGCATGGATTGTCTCCGAGTGCATTGGAGAAGAGGATTTCTGTGTTTGCTATTGATTCTGCGCCTCTTTCTCAAAGTTTTTGTCTCAGATAGTGCATGATATCAGATTAACAGTGGGTGAATTTCATCAGGAACTTATTTCGTGTTTTGTGTTGGAAGTCTTCCTGCTCCTGTCGTGCTGGGTTTACCGCGGTTAAGAAAACACAATCCAACCATTGATTGGCATAATAGACAGATTCTGGATTGGGGGTGATTATTGCGTTGACAATTGTCTTAATACATCTTTTTCTGCGTTAACCACTAAGACACTTCCCGCTTCTATATCTGATTTCGCTGATGTATTTTCTGAAGGTAGATGTCAGGATTTACCCCCACATCGGGAATACAATTGTCCTATCAATCTTATTCCCAGAGCAAAATTGCCCAAATCTAGGCTGTATAACCTTTCTGGACCTGAGAGAACGGCCATGAAAGAATATATTGCTGAGAGTTTGACTAAAGGACAGAAAAGACCTTCCAAATCTCTAGTGGCAGCAGGGTTTTTCTTTGTAAAGAAAAAGGACGGAACTCTTAGGCCATGTCTATATTTCCATGAACTCAATCGAATTACTGTCCGTGATCCTTACCCCCTTCCTTTGATTCCCGATTTGTTTAACCAGATTGTTGATGCCAAGGTGTTCTCCAAGTTGGACTTAAGGGGGGCATTTAATCTGCTCAGGATCAAGGAAGGGGATGAATGGAAGACGGCTTATAACACTCTTGAGGGCCACTTTGAGAACCTGGTCATGCCTTTTGGGTTTGACCAATGCTCCTGCTGTCTTCCAGCATTTTGTTAATGACATTTTTCATCACCTTGTGGGGAGGTTTGTAGTCGTGTATTTGGATGACATACTAATCTATTCTCCAGATATGGTGACACATCAGGATCACGTTAGACAGGTGTTGCAGATCTTGAGATAACAAATTGTACGCAAAATTAGAGAAATGTGTTTTTGCTGTACAAGAGGTGCAATTCTTAGGATACCTGCTGTCATCTTCAGCTTTTCAAATGGATCCAGAGAAAGTCCGTGCTGTATTGGACTGGGATCAACCTGAAAATTTGAAGGCTCTTACGCGGTTTTTGGGGTTCACCAACTATTATAGAAAGTTTATTAAGAACTATTCGACAATAGTTAAACCCTTAACTGACATGACTAGGAAAGGGACGGATGTCTCAGTGTGGTCTGATGCAGCATTGCGAGCCTTTTCCGCTGTGAAAGAGTGCTTCTCTTCTGCCCCTATTTTGGTGCAGCCAGATGTGTCACAACCTTTCATTGTGGAGGTTGACGCATCCGAGGTGGGGGTAGAAGCAGTTTTGTCACAGGGTCCATCACCAGGTAAATGGCGCCCATGTGCCTTTTTCTCGAAAAAACTCTCTGCTGCGGAGAGAAATTACGATGTGGGTAACAGAGAGTTACTGGCCATTAAGTTGGCTTTTGAGGAATGGCGTCATTGTTTGGAAGGGGCGGTTCACTCAATCACGGTATCACAGATCACAAAAACCTGGCTTACCTTGAGTCTGCGAAACGACTTAACCCGAGGCAGGCCAGATGGTCTTTGTTCTTCACCAGATTCAATTTTCATTGTCACGTATCGTCCTGGGATTAAGAATGTCAAGACAGATGCCTTGTCACGTAGTTTTCCCGGAGGTGGTGATTTTGAAAAGCCGAGCCCTATACTGTCTGAAGGGGTGGTAATATCTGCTCTTTACCCTGATCTTGAGGCTAAGGTGTTTGAGGCCCAGGGAGACGCACCGGAGTCTTGCCCCCCTGGGAAAGAAGATGTTTGAGGAACATCACTGTTCGGTGCTTGCGGGACACCCTGGAGTAAGTCCACTGTCGACCTCATCTCTCGTATATTTTGGTGGCCAGGGCTGCGTAAGTGTGTTTGAGGACTATGTGTCGGCCTGTAGGGTCTGTGCACGCGTTAAGGTGACACATACTCGACCTCTGGACCCCTACTCCTGTTGCCCATCCCGTCCAGACCATGGACTCACTTTTCTATGGACTTTATCACTGATCTGCCTAATTTCGTCTGGAAAGACAGTTATTCTGGTGGTTGTTAGATCGCTTTAGTAAAATGGCACACTTTATTGCATTGCCCGACTCCCTAATGCTAAAACCCTTGCACAAGTGGTTTGTTGACAACATTGTGAAACTTCATGGCATTCCCACCGACGTAGCTTCTGATCGTGGTACTCAGTTTGTGTCCAGATTCTGGAAGGCGTTCTGTACTCGGCTCGGGTACAACTGTCTTTTT